>JASVEL010003979.1:0-232647 GCA_032618575.1 Nicotiana noctiflora
AGGAGATTCGGACTGTAGTGTAGCTTCGTATTGTGGTATTTTGTGGATTTCTTACTTGCCTTCTTATATATATTTATTACTCACTCGAGTGCTTAGTACTCACCTCTACTCTGCACACTTTTGTGTGCGGACTCGAGTGCTCGGGGAGCGGTAGACGAGGCGATTTCCGGCGGTTGCGGTGTCATATCGAGTTCTTGAGGTAGCTGCTTCGTTCGGAGAACCTAGCTTCTCCTCTCATTTCCGGTTGTTATTTTGTATTTTGTATTCAGACTTGAGTACTTCCATACAGTATTTTCTATTCTGTTGGGTTTTGTTAGAGGCTCTAGACTTGTGACTCCGGATCTTTGGGAGTGTCAATACTTTTGTTCATTATTATTATTATTGGAGTTCTTAAACTCATATATTCTTCTTGGGTTGTCCATTTGGGAGTGGTATTCGATGTAATCAGAAATGGTTGGTCTGGCTGGCCTAGCTTGGTTGTTGGGCGCCATCACGACCGGATTTGGGTCGTGACATATACGTATCAGAGCTCTAGGTTATTAGGACTCGCGAGTCATGAGCCGGTTTAGTAGGCTTTCGCGGATCGGTACGTAGACGTCCGTATCTATCCTCGGAGGGCTACAGAAAGCTTTAGGAAAAACCTCATTTTCTTGGATTCATATCGTGCGATTTGTGTTATCGTGAAATTAAAATTTTCGATATTCTATTCTCTCGCGGATGGCGAGAACACGAGCTAACGGACGTGGCGGACGACCACCGTTGGCACCCGGAGGCCGTGGTCGTGGTAGAGGTAGGGCGGCGGTGCCGGCACTGCGCGGCCCGCCGGTCGACCGGACTCGGGGTCGGATTCTGCACCGGTGGCCCGGACTCGGGACCGGATTCCGGCGGCGGACGCTCCGAGCAACTCGAGGTTCGAGCGCCGGCGGTGCCCGTTGTCATATCGGGTCTTCGGGAGACCTTGGCTCGGATCTTATCAGTGTGCACGAGGCTTGGCTCGGGTGGTTGCGGCTACTGCTGCAGTATCTTCTCACGGGCAGGGGGAGGGAATCGGACCCCCGTGGCTCGCACACCCGAGCCGGTAGTACAGGGTATTCAGGCACCAGCTCCTGCTTATATGGTTCCAGCTATGCCCGACGATGAGCGGCGTCGTTTGGAGAGATTTGAGAGGCTACAGCCTCCGACATTCGGTGGTGCGGAGGGCGAGGACGCCCAGGGTTTTCTTGACAGATGTCGGCGCATGCTTCGCACCGCGGGTATTCTAGAGTCCAGCGGTGTTTCATTCACCACTTTTCAGTTCACGGGTGCAGCATTTCGGTGGTGGGAGGATTTCGAGAGGCGTAGGCCCGCTGGGGCAGTGCCCCTCACTTGGCAGCAGTTCTCCATGGTATTTTTGGAGAAGTACGTGCCTCGGTCTCGGAGAGAGGAGCTGCGACGTCAGTTCGAGTGGTTGAAGCAGGGAGAGATGACGGTTAATTAGTACGAGATGAGATTCACACAGTTAGCCGTCATGCCATGTGGATGGTTCCTACAGACAGAGAGAGGATTCGGAGATTTATCGATGGCCTTATTTATCCCATCCGTATATTGATAACCAGGGAGAGAGTTTCGGCAGTTACCTTTGAGGAGGTGGTTGATGCTGCCCGTCATATTGAGATAGATCTCCGCAGAGAGCGGGAGGAGAGAGAGGCTAAGAAGCCTCGTGGTTCTGGCAGTTTCAGTGGTGCTCCGTCTAGGGGCCAACCCCAGTATAGTAGGGGTCGTTCTTTCAGGTCTCATCAGTCTGGACGTGCAGAGTCCAGTGGGGTTTCATCAGATCGTGGTCGTCAGGGCCATCAGGGTTATCAGGGTCAGCAGAACCGTCAGCAGAGTCAGCCTGCACTGAGTGCTCTTCCAGCTCAGAGCTCTGCTCCTGTTTCCTCAGCACAGGGTTCATCTGTAGCGAGGGGTCCTCAGCAGCCCCTTCTTCCATCTTCAGGCCGTTGTTTTGAGTGCGGTGATTTGGGCCATATCAGGAGAGAGTGTCCTCAGTGGCTTCGTAAGCGGTCTCAGCAGAGGGATCGGCCTTCGTCTTCTACTCCTGTTTCTTCAGCGCCAGCACAGTCGGCTAGGGCTGGTGGCCAGGTATCCAGAGGTCGCCCTAGGGGTGAGGATCGTGCTGGTGGAGGCTAGGCTCGTTTCTATGCTCTTCCGGATAGGAAGGATGCTAGTGCTTCAGATGCGGTCATTTCAGGTATTATCTCAGTCTGCCACGGGGATGCTTCTGTCTTATTTGATCCCGGATCCACCTATTCTTATGTCTCTACTTATTTTGCACATCATTTGGGTATGACCGTGGTATTCTTGCTTTGCCCGTACATGTGTCTACCCCAGTAGGGGATACTGTTGTTGTGGATCAGGTATATCGATCCTGTATTATTACTATTGGGGGTCTGGAGACCCGAGTTGATTTATTACTACTGGGCATGGTAGATTTCGATGTAATTCTAGGCATGGATTGGCTATCTCCTTACCATGCGATTATGGACTGTCATGCCAAGACAGTCACACTAGCTATTCCAGGTAATCCGAGGATCGAGTGGCGTGGCTTGACTGATTATGTGTCCGACGGGGTGATTTCTTATATAAAGGCCCAACGAATGATTGGCAAGGGTTGTTTATCTTATTTGGCCTTCATTAGAAATGTTGAGGCTGAGACACCCAGTCTTGATTCGGTCCCCATTGTGAGGGAGTTTCCGGATGTATTTCCAGCAGACCTGCCGGGCATGCCGCCTGACAGAGATATTGATTTTGGTATTGACTTGGTGTCGGGCACTCAGCCCATTTCTATTCCTCCCTATCGCATGGCACCAGCAGAGTTAAAAGAATTGAAAGAACAAGCTTCAGGAACTCTTAAATAAGGGTTTCATTCGCCCGAGTGTGTCACCTTGGGGTGCACCGGTGTTGTTCGTGAAGAAGAAAGATGGCACAATGAGAATGTGCATTGATTACGGGCAGCTGAACAAGGTAACAGTGAAGAATAAGTACCCATTACCTCGTATTGAGGACCTATTTGATCAGCTCCAGGGAGCTAGTGTATTTTCTAAGATTGATCTTCGATCGGGCTATCATCGGTTGAAGATCAGGGACTCGGATATTATGAAGACAGCGTTCAGGACGCGATATGGGCACTACGAGTTCCTGGTGATGTCTTTCGGGTTGACTAATGCCCCAGTTGCATTCATGCACTTGATGAATAGTGTATTTCGGCCGTACCTTGATTCTTTTGTGATTGTGTTTATTGATGATATTCTAGTATATTCACGCAGCCAGGAGGAGCATGCACAACATTTGAGGGTGGTATTGCAGAGGTTGAGAGAAAGAGAAGCTTTATGCAAAATTCACTAAGTGTGAGTTCTGGCTTGATACTGTCGGTTTTCTGGGACATGTAGTGTCCGGTGATGGTATTCGGGTTGATCCACAGAAGGTCGAGGCAGTGCAGAATTGGCCCAGACCTTCCTCAGCTACAGAGATTCGGAGTTTTCTCGGCTTGGCAGGCTATTATCGTCGGTTTGTTCAGGGTTTCTCATCTATTGCTTCACCGTTGACTAAGCTGACACAGAAGAATGCTCCATTTGTGTGGTCTGATGAATGTGAAAAGAGCTTTCAGAAGCTCAAGGAGGCTTTGACCACAGCTCCAGTACTTGTGTTCCCATCAGCCTCAGGGTCATATACGGTGTATTGTGATGCTTCTAGAGTTGGACTCGGTTGTGTGTTGATGCAGGAGGGTAGAGTTATTGCATATGCTTCTCGTCGGCTAAAGCCCCACGAGAAGAACTACCCTGTTCATGATTTGGAGTTAGCTGCTATTGTTCATGCCTTGAAGATTTGGAGGCATTACCTGTATGGTGTATCTTGTGATGTATATACAGACCACCGCAGCCTTCGGCATTTGTTTAAGCAGAAAGATCTAAATTTGCGGCAGCGGAGATGGCTTGAATTGCTTAAAGACTATAATATTACTATCTTGTACCATCCTGGGAAAGCCAATGTAGTGGCTGATGTATTGAGCAGGAAGGCTATTAGTATGGGCAGTTTGGCATATATTCCAGTTGGGGAGAGACCCCTAGCAGTTGATGTTCAGGCGTTAGCTAATCAGATGGTGAGGCTGGATATTTCTGAGCCCAATCGGGTGATGGCTTGTGTAGTGGCTCGTTCTTCCTTTATATGATCGTATTCGAGAGCGCCGGTATGATGATCCACACTTACTTGTCCTTAAGGACAGAGTTCAGCATGATGATGCGAGAGATGTCACTATTGATAGTGATGGTGTATTGCGGATGCAAGGCCGGATATGCGTGCCCAATGTTGATGGCCTTCGTGAGTTGATATTGGAGGACGCCCCCACAGCTCGCGGTATTCTATTCATCCAGGAGCCGCGAAGATGTATCAGGATTTGAAGCAGCATTACTGGTGGAGAAAGATGAAGAAAGATATTGTGAGCCATGTGGCTCGGTGTCTAAACTGTCAGCAGGTCAAGTATGAGCATCAGAGACCTGGTGGTGTATTCCAGCGTATTGATATTCCTGAGTGGAAGTGGGAAAGGATTACTATGGACTTTGTTAGTGGACTCCCTCGGACGGCGAGGAAGTTTGATTCAGTTTGGGTGGTGGTGGATAGGTTGACCAAGTCAGCTCACTTCATCCCAGTGTGTACTACTTATTCCTCAGAGCGGTTGGCAGAGATATTCATCCGTGAGATAGTGAGATTGCATGGAGTTCCTATTTCCATTATATCAGACAGAGGTACCCAGTTCACATCTCAGTTCTGGAGGACATTTCAGCGAGAGTTGGGTTCACAGGTAGAGTTGAGCACGGCATTTCATCCACAGACGGATGGGCAGTCTGAGCGTACTATTCAGATATTGGAGGACATGTTGCGTGCTTGTGTCATTGATTTTGGTGGTTCATGGGCTGATTATTTGCCTTTGGCGGAGTTTGCTTACAATAATAGCTATCAGTCCAGCATTCAGATGGCACCGTATGAAGCTTTATATGGGAGGTGGTGTAGGTCTCCAGTTGGTTGGTTCGAGCCCGGCGAGGCTAGGTTGTTGGGGACAGAGTTAGTCCAAGATGCCTTAGACAAGGTGAAGGTAATTCAGGAGAGACTTCGCACAGCTCAGTCGCGTGAGAAGAGTTATGCGGACCGGAAGGTCCGAGATGTGTCTTATTCAGTAGGTGAGAAGGTGTTGCTGAAGGTTTCGCCTATGAAGGGTGTTATGAGGTTTGGAAAGAAAGGGAAGTTGAGCCCGAGGTTTATTGGACCTTTTGAGGTGCTTAGGAAAGTTGGGGAGGTGGCTTATATGCTTGCTTTGCCACCCAGTTTGTCGGGAGTTCACCCGGTGTTCCATGTATCTATGCTTCGGAAGTACGTTGGAGATATGTCGCATGTGTTAGACTTCAGCACAATACAGTTGGATGAGGAGTTGACCTATGATGTGGAACCGGTAGCCATTTTGGGTCGACGGGTTCGTAAGCTGAGATCCAAAGACATAGCTTCAGTGAAAGTGCACTGGAGAGGTCGTACCGTGGAGGAAGTAACTTGGGAGACCGAGCGGGAAATGCGGAGCAGATATCCACACTTGTTTGATGCTCCAGGTATGTTTCTTAACCTGCTCGCGGACGAGCGTTTGTTTAAGTTGGGGAGAATGTAACGACCCGGCCCGTCGTTACGGGAATTTCCACCCCGTTACCTTGCATTTACATATATTATGCTTTTAAATCAGTATTAGAATATATCGGGTGAGTTAGGAGTGATTTGGATTGAAAATGAAACAAATAGCATGTTTGAAGGAAGCTTGAATATGGAAAGTCAACCAAGAGTTGACTATTGATTTAGAGTGCTCGGAATCGGATTCTGATGATTCGACTAGTTCCGGGGGATCATTTATGACTTAGGAGAACAATCGGAATTGAATTCGGAGGTCCGGTGTAGAAATAGGCTTGAATTGGCTAAGGATGAATTTTGGCGAAATCCGAACGGTAGGTGAGATTTTGATCCGGGAGTCGGAATGGAATTCCGACAGTTGCAGTAGCTCTGTTAGGTTATTTTGGATGTTCCTGCAAAATTTCGGGTCATTCGGGCGTCGTTTGATCGGGTTTTTGATCGAATGTGTAATTCGGAAAGTTTTAAGAAATTTAGGCTTGAATCCGTGGGTAATTGGTGATTTTGATGTTTAGGATGGTGTTTTTATGATTGGAACAAGTTCGAATAAGGAATTAGGATGTGTTGGTGTGTTTGAATGAGGTCCCGGGGGCCTCGGGGTGTTTTCGGATAGCCAAACGAGAGAAAATATGGAAAATTGCAGAACTGGTGCACTACTTCTGTTGTTTTCGCTCCTGCGGAAATGGGAGCGCAGGAACGACTCTGCAGGAGCGGACAATGAGGCGCAAAAGCGGAGTCGACCGCTGAAGCGGAGCCTGGTCCGCAAGGGCGGCTTCGCTGGTGCGAGAGGGCGATCGCAGAAGCGGTCTTGAGGCGTGATGGGGAAATCCGCAGAAGCGGGTGTTTGATCGCATAGGCGAGTCCGCTGGAGCGGACTCTTGATCGCAGAAGCGGACGTTCCCGCAGGAGCGGAAGAAATTCTGCAGGAGCGGATGCGCAGGGGCGGTCCATGGATCGCAGGAGCGGGACTGGCCAAATAGGCCTAGGTTCGCAGAAGCGACCAATTGGTCGCAGAAGCGGTTCCCACATTTGGGTCTCGGCTTTAGAGGCGATTTGGGCGATTTTGAAGAGAAACTCAAGGGAAATCATCAGGTAAGCAACTATGGACTTAAACTATGATCAGTATTGGTATTATTATGCAATTATATCATGAAAATGGAAGAATTTGGGGTGATTCATGGAAGATTTAACCCTAGGCTTGAACTTTAGAAAATCAAGGTTTTGAATGAGCAAATGGAGTCCGAATTTGGTAAAATTGATATGCTTAGACTCGTATTGAGATGAGGGTTCCGAATGTATGACTTTCGTAATTTTTCGAGAAGCGTACCGGGGTCGGGTTTTACCAACTTGGTGTATTTATGCGAATTTCATGTAAATTGAAATGGGTTATGATTCTTTGACCCGTATTTGATATAATTATTGTGGTTTGACTAGATTCTACGCACGAGGGAGCTAAATTCAAAGGAAAAGGCATCGCGGACGAGTCTACGACCGGCTAGAGGTGAGTAGTTTGTGTATATGGTAGCGTGAGGGTTCGAAACCCCGGCTTAGCACATTGTGACGCTAGTAGGGCGTGGCTCGCACACCGTGGCAGGTGCGGGATTGATTGTGACTGGGGATTGAGACTTGGTCCATCTCGGAAAATGAATATTATGTTGTTAATGTTGGAAATACATTGTATTTGATATATTTGTGGGTTGTAAGCCTTGTTTGGGGCCTTGTGCCGATTTGTAGCGTCCTTAGAGGACAATATTTATGTGATAGCTGTAATTGCTTAAATCACTGATCTCAGTCCTGGAAATTTAAAATTACCTTTTTGAAATGCTAAGTCACGGCTTTTACAAATTTAATAAAGTTAAAGTATTTTTCATAAATTATGATTTGAGAACTGGAATTAAGGAAAATGAATTGTTTTGTGACTTAATTGCTTATTGTGGACTGAGTATGGGATCGGGCTGCACGCCGCAGTGGTTGATATGTGGATCGGGCTGCACGCCGCAGCAGTATTGCGCTTGGGCTGTAGGAGCCCCTCCGGAGTCTGTACACACCCCCAGTGAGCGCCGTCGACGTTAAATTGGATCGGGCTACACGCCGTAGCGGTTATGTGCATTGCATTGCATCTGTATTTGTTGAATTACTCTGTGGTAGTTGTATTGTATTGTTGATGCTAGTTCGTAGGAGATTCGGACTGTAGTGTAGCTTCATATTGTGGTATTTTGTGGATTTCTTACTGTCAGCTACTTGTATATATTTATTACTCACTGAGTACTTAGTACTCACCCCTACTCACTGCACCTTTTGTGTGCAGACTCAGGTACTCAGGAGCAGTAGACAGGCAATTCCCGCTGTTGCAGTGTCATATCGAGTTGCTGAGGTAGCTGCCTACGTTCGCAGAACCTAGCTTCTCCTCTCATTTCCAGTTGTTATTTTGTATTTTGTATTCAGACTTGAGTACTTCTATATCGTACTCTCTATTCCTGTTGGGTTTTGTTAGAGGCTCTAGACTTGTGACTCCGGATCTTTGGGAGTGTCAGTACTTTTGTTCATTATTATTATTATTGGAGTTCTTAAACTCATATATTCTTCTTGGGTTGTCCATTTGGGACTGGTATTTGTGATAATTAAATTATTGGTCTGGCTGGCCTAGCTTGATTGTTGGGCGCCATCACGACCGGATTTGGGTCGTGACAGGAAAAAACTTCCTTTATCACAGACAGGGGAACTTACTATTATAAAGTCATGCCTTTCAACTTAAATAATTCCTCAAGAGCCTTATTATGAACCTCCAGTATCTAGTGCGCCTCCCGCACGGGGTGCTTCTAGTGGTCAGTCCAGTAGACCTGGCCCGAGCCATCCATAGCTGGAACGTCCTCCTAGAGCTTGTTTTGAGTGTGGTAACACATACCATATTGTAAGGGATTGCCCTAGACATAGGAGGGGTGCACCTCCGCAAACTCCTCAGCCACATCATGCCCCGCAGAGTTCGCAGGCCATGGTCCCAGCACTCGGTGCTACTCCATCGCCCCAGCCTGCTAGAGGTGGAGGTTGGGGAGGTAGAGGTCACCCTCGAGAGAGAGACTAGGCTAGATATTATGCTCTCTCTGCCCGTACTGAGGTTGTTGTCTCCGATTCTGTCATCATAGGTACCATCTTGGTCTGTCGTAGAGATGCATCGATTTTATTCAATCTAGGCTCCACTTATTCTTATGTGTCTTCTTATTTTGCTCCGCATTTGGGTATACCTAGAGATTCTTTCGGTTCCCCAGTTTATGTTCTACTCATGTGGGAAATTCTCTTATTGTACATCGCGCTTATCGGTCATGTTTGGTTGTTCTTGGTGGCTTTGAGACCTTAACCAATTTATTTTATGACATTCTTGTATATTCCCGGAGTCGGGAAGATCATAAGCATCGCTTGAGGACAGTGCACCAAACCTTGAGAGAGAATAAGTTGTATGCCAAGTTCTAAAAATGTGAGTTTTGGTTGGATTTCATGGCGTTCTTAGGTCATATGGTCTCGAGAGAGGGTATCCAAGCGGATCTGAAGAAAGTGGAGGTCGTGCAGAGTTGGCCCAGACCATCCTCAACTACAGAGATCCGTAGTTTTCTTGGCTTGGCGGGTTATTACCGTCAATTTATTCAAAGGTTTTTATCTATTGTAGTACCTATGACCAGACTGATCCAAAATGATGCTCCGTTTAGATGAAAGAGTGCGAGGAGAGCATTCATAAGCTCAAGACTTCATTGACTACAGCTCCAGTTTTGATATTGCCTACCGGATCGAGGTCTTATACTATCTATTGTGATGCCTCGAGAGTTAGCCTTGAAGTGATATTGAAGTAGGATGGTAGAGTGATTGTCTACGCGTCCAAACAGTTGAGGATACACGAGAAAACTTATCATGTCCATGATCTTGAGTTAGCTTCCATTGTTCACGCCTTGAAGATCTAGCGTCATTACCTGTACGGTGTGTCTTGTGAGATATATATTGATCACTGGAGTTTGCAGCATCTGTTCAAGTAGAAGGACCTTAATTTGCGTCCGAGGAGATGGCTAAAGTTGTTGAAGGATTATGATATCACTATCTTGTATCACCTGGGAAAGGCCAGTGTGCTGGCCCATGCTTTGAGCTGCTGGGCAGAGAGTTTCGGGAGCTTGGCTTATTTACCAGTAGCAGATAGGCCTATGACAATAGATGTTCAGGCCTTAACCAGCCAGTTTATGATATTGGATCTTTCAGAGCCCAGTCGGGTTCTAACTTATATGGTCTTTCGGTCTACTTTGTATGATCGTATCTGAATGAGTCAGTTTGATGACCCTCATGTCCTCAAGGACAAAGTGTTGCGTTGTGATGCTAGGGATGCGACTATTGGTGCTAATGGAGTACTAAGGATGCAGGGTCGAGTTTGTGTACTCAATATTGATGGGCTTCGGGAGTTGATTCTAGAGGAGGCCCATAGTTTGTAGTATTTCATTCATCTGGTTGTCGCGAAGATGTATCAGGATGAGGCAGCACTATTGGCGGAGGCGGATGAAGAAAGATATAGTTGGTTTTGTAGCTCAGTGCCTTAATTTTTAGCAGGTGAAGTATAAGCACCAAAGATGGAGTGGATTGCTTCAGCATATTGATATTTTGGAGTATAAGTCGAAGCGGATCACCCTGGACTGCGTATCTGAGCTCTCACAGACTTTGAGGAAGTTCGATGCCATTTGGGTTATTGTGAATCGGTTGACAAGTTCATGCATTTCATCCCTGTGTTTACTACAAACTCTTCGAAGCGGTTGCAGAGATTTATATCCGAGAGATTGTCCATCTGCATGGTATTCCAGTTTCTATCATTTCAGATAGAGCTACTCAGTTCACATTGCGGCTCTGGAGAGCCGTACATCAAAATTTGGGTACTCGGGTGGAGTTGAGCATAACATTTCACCCTCAGATAGACTGACAGTCCAATCGCACTATTCAAATTCTTGAGGATATGCTCTGTGCATGTGTGATTGAGTTTCGGGGTTCTTGGGATTAGTTCTTTCCATTGGCAGAGTTTGCCTATAACAACAGCTATCAGTCCAGCATTCAGATGGCACCATACGAGGCCTTATTTGGTAGGTGATGTAGATCTCCTGTGGGTTGGTTCGATCCAGGTGAGGCTAGTTTATTGGGCACAAACTTGGTTCAGGATGCTTTGTAGAGACTCAAGGTGATTTAGGATAGACTACGTACAACCCAGTCCCGACAAAAGAATTAGGTGGACTGGAAGGTTCGTGTTTTTTCCTACATGGTTAGAGAGCGGGTTATGCTTTGGGTTTCGCCTGTGAAGGGTGTTATAAGATTTGTGAAGAAGGGGAAGTTGACTCCGAGGTTTACTGGCCCTTTTGAGATATTGAGGCATGTTTGGGATGTTTCTTACGAGCTTGCCTTACCTCCCAGTTTGGAAGGAGTTCATCCGGTATTTTCATGTTTTGATGCTCTGGAGGTATCACAATGATCCATCGCACGTGTTGGATTTTAGCTTAGTCAAGTTGGAAAGGGATCTATCTTATATTGAGGAGCCAGTGGCAATATTGGACAGTCAGGTTAGGAAGCTGAGGTTAAAGAACAATATGTCAGTGGAAGTTTAGTGGCGGGGTCAGCTAGTCGAGGAGGCGACCTGGGAAACCGAGAAGGAATTATGCACCCAGTACCCTCATCTTTTCACTACTTTAGATATGGCTTTGTGCTCGTTCGAGGACGAATGAATGTTTAAGTGTGGGAGGATGTATGGACCTGGCTGATCATTTTTAAAATTTACGTCATGATCCCCTATTAACTGTTTTTCCCAAGTTTAATTCTACTATTTGAATTGTCGGAATGGTCGGTTTTGAATTTCGGAGAGTTTTGGGACACTTAGTCCATAAATGAGAGCTTAGGTGTTGGAAAGTTGACCTTAGGCAGAACATTATGAAGAAGGCCTCGGAATGGAAATTTGATGGTTCTGTTAGCTCCGTTAGGTAATTTCGGTCCTAGGGGCATGGTCGGATTGTGTTTTGGAGGTCTATAGCTAATTTAGGCTTGAAATGCCGAAAGGTTGAATTTTGAAGTTTCAAGTTCGATAGTGAGATTTTGATCAAAGGGTCGGAATGGAATTCTGAGAGTTGAAGTAGCTTCGTGGTATCATTTGGATGTGTCCAAAATTTTAGGTTATTCGGACATGGTTTGGTTGGGTTTTTTATCAAAAAGATTTTAGAAACTTAGACTTGAATCCGAAGTATTTTGGTTGATTTAATGTTGTTTGAAGTGTTTCGATGATTGGAACAAGTTTGAATAAGGTATTAGGATATGTTTGTGCTTTTGGTTGAGGTACCGGGAGCCTCGGGGTGATTTCGGGTAGTTATCAGAGAAGTTGAGATGTTATTTCAGCTGATGAAATTTTTGTTTCTAGTGTTTTCACACCTACGATTTGGGGGCTGCAGGTGCAGCGCCGCACGTGCGAGGGATATATCATAGAAGCGAAATAGGGTCAAGTGAGCAGAGGCCGCAAAAGCAGTAAGTTGACCACAACTACATTGTTGCAGACATGAAAGTTGGGTCGCAGATGCACTTTAGGACCGATAAGTGAATTTCTCAGAAGCAGAGGATTTAACCGAAAATACGGTACCGCAGAAGCGGGTATTGTACCGCATATGGAAAAGGTCTGGACAGAGTTATTTCATTTCGCGAATTTGAGCTATTTCACTATTTTGACTTCGGCTTGGGAGTTTTTTGGATGATTTGGTAGAGGGATTTCATGGGAACTTCATTGAGGTAAAGATTTTGGACCTAAAACTCGTTCTTATGCTATTATCTCATGGTCTAGAGATAGAATTTGTGGGAACTGAGGGTGAAAATTGGGGAAATCTAGGGTTTAGGATTGGAGACTTATGATTAAGGTTTTGATGGGCCATATGAGGTCTAATTTCAGTGTTATTGGTATGTGTGAACTCGTGAGATGTGAGGATTCCGGAAATATGAATTTCACTTGATTCCGAGATGTGGGTCTAAGGGGCATTTTGGTCATTTTACCTAGTTTCACGTATTAGCTTAGAATTTAATTGTAGAATCAGTTACTTGAAGTGTTATTTACATTATGAAATTAATTAAATAGAATTGGGCCATTTAGAGTCGGATACTCATGGTAAGAACGTGATTTCGGGTTGACATTTGAGCCGGTTTGAGGTAAGTGGCTTGTCTAACCTTGTGTGGGGGGCCTTTCCCCTTAGGATTGATATTGTGATAATTGAAATGCCTTTCACGTGAGGTGACGAGAGCGTACTTGTGCTAATTGCTGGATATCCGGTTGTTATCTCAAAGCTGAGTTGTATTCTCTTTCTGTCTTTTACTTGCCTTTTAATAGTTAGTATTGTCCTTCATCTTCTGTGTTACTTATTTACATTGTTTATGTCCCATTGTTAAACTTTATATTCTATTTAACCTCAGTAAGACCCTGAACTTCCTCGTCACTACCCAACCGAGGTTAGACTTGGCACTTATTGAGTACCGTTGTGGTGTACTCATGCCATTCATGCGCAATAAGTATCATAAACATGCAATGACTCTCTATACAACAGGACCAATCTATACTAAGCAAATGTTGTAAAAGCGACAAAATTCCATGATAACTGAGTTGATAAGTGGTCTGAAACTTAAAGTAAAAGGATATGTGCAAACGAAAGAATAACCAGACAGGAAGAAGTTATCCTTTGGTTTGGACCAGGGATTAAAATTGGAAAATCAGGTTTCAAGTAGAATTCTCTTCGCACAAGAGAAATCAAACAATTAGTAATCTTAGAAGGATAGACATCGGCACGATCATGAGAAGTCATAGAAGTAATTTGGTTTCTAATTGCTTCATGATGAGTCGAGAAAGAAAATTCAGCATGGATAATTTCATCAATTTTAGGTTCTCGAAAGGTTCACCTGATTCCCTATTTTTGGTAGAATATCTACGGGTAGAAGAAGCTCTAGTCCTAGATGAAGAAGGGGTAACAATGTTGGGTTGAAAAGTAGAACCATAGATAGATAAATACCCTAAGCTATGTAACATACTGCCTCTTTTACACCAAACAGGAGTAGTTGAAAGAGGAAGTTCATCTATAATGATTGTTCTGCAAGGATTGGGGTTTGGTGAAGACATGGATGCAAAAAAGTAATGTGTACTAAAGAATAAGAACAATTAGAGAAGAAGGATATTGTAGATTGGAGGTTTTTGTGAAACTAAAAGCACATGGGGTATTTATAAGAATAAGGAACCGTCATGTAAAGAGAGTCATGATAGAAACGTCATAATGAAGTAGTCACTCTGTGACTGACGCAACCGCAAGAAAGGCCTAAAAAATGCTGAAGAGTCGCAGACCCAATCGGTAGAGGCCACGTAGAGCATGCATTAAATAGAAATGACATACGATGTGTTGGTTCTCAAGAAGAAATAATGATAGACGGGAAACGACAACAAACAATCTCGCCATAAATACATACCACTTCCCGAATATTCAATTGCAGAATATTCGGCAAGTGGAGGGACCATCTGTACTAGTAGAAAATAAATATGACAAGTGGAATTACATGTGGCTGACAAGACATGATATGTGAATCACTAAGAAGATGGAAGCTAAAATACATCATTAGAAAATGCACAAGATACAAGACGTACGACAAATCACTCAAGAGATGAAGGAATGTAGTTGCTTGTGTCTGAATCATTTAGTAAATATGTGTTGAATGAATCAAGACAACCTCTAATTAATGAGGAATAAGAATTGGAACTGTTACAAAATCTTCACAAATAGTTGCGATTATCAATTATAACGGATCATTAGTGTCACTAATGTCATAATGATTCGGCCATAAAGGGGAGGAAGCGTTATATTTGTAAACCCCTATAAAAGGGAAGAAAATTTCATTTTAGGAATCATCTGAGACTATATTGGACTATATTCACTTTACTTTTCTGCTATCTTGGCTTTGAAATCAATTATTTCTTTACTTATTTTTTGTCTTTTCCTTTCATATATTTGAGAAAGTATGAAATTTCTTGGTTATCACTGACACGAGTTCCTCTAAAAATAGGCTTTGACCGAAAGATATATTTTTTGGTTAAACAACAAACATTATCAATTGTTGCAATAGTATCTCTCTATATTATATTTGTATACAATGTTTCCTTCTTGAAGCCTCGTGCCACAACCAAATTTCCTTTGGTTATCTTACATGATCTGTTACCAAATGTTATTGTATATCCTTGACTGTCAATCTGACCCATAGATATCACATTTCTTGAGGCTAGGAACACGTCGGACATTTTTCCATTTCCATAGTGTGCCTTGCTAAGTCTTTATATGAACTTCACCTTTACTGGCAATATCCATAAGTTCGTCGTCAGCTAGAGAAACTTTCCCGAATTTTTCAGCAATATAATTGTGCAATAATTCTTTGCGTGATGTAGAGTGAAAGGATGCCCCTGGTTCTAGAATTCAAGATTCGACTTAACTATCTGCACAACAAATTAGTGCATCACCGACTTGTTCAGCAATTACATTTGCTAAATTTCTTCCTTCTTCTTCTTTGGTTCTCTAACATTCTTGCGATTTTTGGATTGCCCTCTTCTCCTTGACTTTGATCTACCGCGACCATGACTTTGTCATCTCTGGTTGCTTATCCCCATTCTTTCAGTATTAAAAAGCATATCTTAGGGAATCACTTGATTCTCTTCGGATCTTCACTTGGAACCAAGTCTCTAATATAATTCAATTTGAGTTTGGTATTTTTCGATGAACTTCTAATTGTAGTTATCGTTGCAGACCAACTCTCCGGTATAGTAGAATCAATGCCTTGACTTCATCATCAAATATTATATTAATAGAACTCAACTAAGTTAATATTGTATTAAACTCATTGATATGTTCTATGACAGATCCACCTTCTATCATCTTTAAGTTTAACAATCAACGCCTCAAATAGACTTTATTTTAAGCAGATGAATTCTTGTACAAATTTGATAACACCTTCACACAAAGCCTGCAATGGTCTTCTTACTAATGATATTAAACACCACATTTCGTGTTAACATCAAACGAATCACACCAAGAGCTTGGAGATCTAATAGATCCCAATCCGTTTTGGCCATAGTCTCTGGTTTTACCTTGGTCAGAGGTAAGTTTAATTTTTTGTGGTACAGATAATCATCTATTTGAATTTTTTAGAATCCAAAATTTTTGCCATTGAACTTGTCAATCTTAGCCTTCCCTTCTTTCTAAGCCATTCTTCGCAAAACTAATTATATAAATAATGCTTGTGAATAGTAACGATGATCAACAGTGTCGCACTATTCTTGTGAATAGTACCTGCATCAATACCATACTTTTTCTATCAAAATTACTCTATCTATGCTCTGATATTAGTTGTTGGAAAGCGTGTCAGAGTGATAGAAGGGAAATATATTTAAAAGAGAACATCAATAAATTGCAAAAGACAAGACGAGACAAGATGAGATTTAAGTGGTTCAGTAATTTTTGCCTACTTCACGACCTCACAAAAAATAGCTCTATATCAATTGAAGAGAAAGAAAAAATTGAGGGATGATCTATAAATGAAAATGCAGATCCTTATTATAGGCAACTGAATGCCCGACCGAAGTAAGTGCTTACTTCGGTCGGGCATTCAGTTGCCTATAATAAGGATCTGCATTTTCATTTATAGATCATCCCTCAATTTTTTCTTTCTCTTCAATTGATATAGAGCTATTTTTTGTGAGGTCGTGAAGTAGGCAAAAATTACTGAACCACTTAAATCTCATCTTGTCTCGTCTTGTCTTTTGCAATTTATTGATGTTCTCTTTTAAATATATTTCCCTTCTATCACTCTGACACGCTTTCCAACAACTAATATCAGAGCATAGATAGAGTAATTTTGATAGAAAAAGTATGGTATTGATGCAGGTACTATTCACAAGAATAGTGCGACACTGTTGATCATCGTTACTATTCACAAGCATTATTTATATAATTAGTTTTGCGAAGAATGGCTTAGAAAGAAGGGAAGGCTAAGATTGACAAGTTCAATGGCAAAAATTTTGGATTCTAAAAAATTCAAATAGATGATTATCTGTACCACAAAAAATTAAACTTACCTCTGACCAAGGTAAAACCAGAGACTATGGCCAAAACGGATTGGGATCTATTAGATCTCCAAGCTCTTGGTGTGATTCGTTTGATGTTAACACGAAATGTGGTGTTTAATATCATTAGTAAGAAGACCATTGCAGGCTTTGTGTGAAGGTGTTATCAAATTTGTACAAGAATTCATCTGCTTAAAATAAAGTCTATTTGAGGCGTTGATTGTTAAACTTAAAGATGATAGAAGGTGGATCTGTCATAGAACATATCAATGAGTTTAATACAATATTAACTTAGTTGAGTTCTATTAATATAATATTTGATGATGAAGTCAAGGCATTGATTCTACTATACCGGAGAGTTGGTCTGCAACGATAACTACAATTAGAAGTTCATCGAAAAATACCAAACTCAAATTGAATTATATTAGAGACTTGGTTCCAAGTGAAGATCCGAAGAGAATCAAGTGATTCCCTAAGATATGCTTTTTAATACTGAAAGAATGGGGATAAGCAACCAGAGATGACAAAGTCATGGTCGCGGTAGATCAAAGTCAAGGAGAAGAGGGCAATCCAAAAATCGCAAGAATGTTAGAGAACCAAAGAAGAAGAAGGAAGAAATTTAGCAAATGTAATTGCTGAACAAGTCGGTGATGCACTAATTTGTTGTGCAGATAGTTAAGTCGAATCTTGAATTCTAGAACCAGGGGCATCCTTTCACTCTACATCACGCAAAGAATTATTGCACAATTATATTGCTGAAAAATTCGGGAAAGTTTCTCTAGCTGACGACGAACTTATGGATATTGCCAGTAAAGGTGAAGTTCATATAAAGACTTAGCAAGGCACACTATGGAAATGGAAAAATGTCCGACGTGTTCCTAGCCTCAAGAAATGTGATATCTATGGGTCAGATTGACAGTCAAGGATATACAATAACATTTGGTAACAGATCATGTAAGATAACCAAAGGAAATTTGGTTGTGGCACGAGGCTTCAAGAAGGAAACATTGTATACAAATATAATATAGAGAGATACTATTGCAACAATTGATAATGTTTGTTGTTTAACCAAAAAATATATCTTTCGGTCAAAGCCTATTTTTAGAGGAACTCGTGTCAGTGATAACCAAGAAATTTCATACTTTCTCAAATATATGAAAGGAAAAGACAAAAAATAAGTAAAGAAATAATTGATTTCAAAGCCAAGATAGCAGAAAAGTAAAGTGAATATAGTCCAATATAGTCTCAGATGATTCCTAAAATGAAATTTTCTTCCCTTTTATAGGGGTTTACAAATATAACGCTTCCTCCCCTTTATGGCCGAATCATTATGACATTAGTGACACTAATGATCCGTTATAATTGATAATCGCAACTATTTGTGAAGATTTTGTAACAGTTCCAATTCTTATTCCTCATTAATTAGAGGTTGTCTTGATTCATTCAACACATATTTACTAAATGATTCAGACACAAGCAACTACATTCCTTCATCTCTTGAGTGATTTGTCGTACGTCTTGTATCTTGTGCATTTTCTAATGATGTATTTTAGCTTCCATCTTCTTAGTGATTCACATATCATGTCTTGTCAGCCACATGTAATTCCACTTGTCATATTTATTTTCTACTAGTACAGATGGTCCCTCCACTTGCCGAATATTCTGCAATTGAATATTCGGGAAGTGGTATGTATTTATGGCGAGATTGTTTGTTGTCGTTTCCCGTCTATCATTATTTCTTCTTGAGAACCAACACATCGTATGTCATTTCTATTTAATGCATGCTCTACGTGGCCTCTACCGATTGGGTCTGCGACTCTTCAGCATTTTTTAGGCCTTTCTTGCGGTTGCGTCAGTCACAGAGTGACTACTTCATTATGACGTTTCTATCATGACTCTCTTTACATGACGGTTCCTTATTCTTATAAATACCCCATGTGCTTTTAGTTTCACAAAAACCTCCAATCTACAATATCCTTCTTCTCTAATTGTTCTTATTCTTTAGTACACATTACTTTTTTGCATCCATGTCTTCACCAAACCCCAATCCTTGCAGAACAATCATTATAGATGAACTTCCTCTTTCAACTACTCCTGTTTGGTGTAAAAGAGGCAGTATGTTACATAGCTTAGGGTATTTATCTATCTATGGTTCTACTTTTCAACCCAACATTGTTACCCCTTCTTCATCTAGGACTAGAGCTTCTTCTACCCGTAGATATTCTACCAAAAATAGGGAATCAGGTGAACCTTTCGAGAACCTAAAATTGATGAAATTATCCATGCTGAATTTTCTTTCTCGACTCATCATGAAGCAATTAGAAACCAAATTACTTCTATGACTTCTCATGATCGTGCCGATGTCTATCCTTCTAAGATTACTAATTGTTTGATTTCTCTTGTGCGAAGAGAATTCTACTTGAAACCTGATTTTCCAATTTTAATCCCTGGTCCAAACCAAAGGATAACTTCTTCCTGTCTGGTTATTCTTTCGTTTGCACATATCCTTTTACTTTAAGTTTCAGACCACTTATCAACTCAGTTATCATGGAATTTTGTCGCTTTTACAACATTTGCTTAGTATAGATTGGTCCTGTTGTATAGAGAGTCATTGCATGTTTATGATACTTATTGCGCATGAATGGCATGAGTACACCACAACGGTACTCAATAAGTGCCAAGTCTAACCTCGGTTGGGTAGTGACGAGGAAGTTCAGGGTCTTACTGAGGTTAAATAGAATATAAAGTTTAACAATGGGACATAAACAATGTAAATAAGTAACACAGAAGATGAAGGACAATACTAACTATTAAAAGGCAAGTAAAAGACAGAAAGAGAATACAACTCAGCTTTGAGATAACAACCGGATATCCAGCAATTAGCACAAGTACGCTCTCGTCACCTCACGTGAAAGGCATTTCAATTATCACAATATCAATCCTAAGGGGAAAGGCCCCCCACACAAGGTTAGACAAGCCACTTACCTCAAACCGGCTCAAATGTCAACCCGAAATCACGTTCTTACCATGAGTATCCGACTCTAAATGGCCCAATTCTATTTAATTAATTTCATAATGTAAATAACACTTCAAGTAACTGATTCTACAATTAAATTCTAAGCTAATACGTGAAACTAGGTAAAATGACCAAAATGCCCCTTAGACCCACATCTCGGAATCAAGTGAAATTCATATTTCCGGAATCCTCACATCTCACGAGTTCACACATACCAATAACACTGAAATTAGACCTCATATGGCCCATCAAAACCTTAATCATAAGTCTCCAATCCTAAACCCTAGATTTCCCCAATTTTCACCCTCAGTTCCCACAAATTCTATCTCTAGACCATGAGATAATAGCATAAGAACGAGTTTTAGGTCCAAAATCTTTACCTCAATGAAGTTCCCATGAAATCCCTCTACCAAATCATCCAAAAAACTCCCAAGCCGAAGTCAAAATAGTGAAATAGCTCAAATTCGCGAAATGAAATAACTCTGTCCAGACCTTTTCCATATGCGGTACAATACCCGCTTCTGCGGTACCGTATTTTCGGTTAAATCCTCTGCTTCTGAGAAATTCACTTATCGGTCCTAAAGTGCATCTGCGACCCAACTTTCATGTCTGCAACAATGTAGTTGTGGTCAACTTACTGCTTTTGCGGCCTCTGCTCACTTGACCCTATTTCGCTTCTATGATATATCCCTCGCACGTGCGGCGCTGCACCTGCAGCCCCCAAATCGTAGGTGTGAAAACACTAGAAACAAAAATTTCATCAGCTGAAATAACATCTCAACTTCTCTGATAACTACCCGAAATCACCCCGAGGCTCCCGGTACCTCAACCAAAAGCACAAACATATCCTAATACCTTATTCAAACTTGTTCCAATCATCGAAACACTTCAAACAACATTAAATCAACCAAAATACTTCGGATTCAAGTCTAAGTTTCTAAAATCTTTTTGATAAAAAACCCAACCAAACCATGTCCGAATAACCTAAAATTTTGGACACATCCAAATGATACCACGAAGCTACTTCAACTCTCAGAATTCCATTCCGACCCTTTGATCAAAATCTCACTATCGAACTTGAAACTTCAAAATTCAACCTTTCGGCATTTCAAGCCTAAATTAGCTATAGACCTCCAAAACACAATCCGACCATGCCCCTAGGACCGAAATTACCTAACGGAGCTAACAGAACCATCAAATTTCCATTCCGAGGCCTTCTTCATAATGTTCTGCCTAAGGTCAACTTTCCAACACCTAAGCTCTCATTTATGGACTAAGTGTCCCAAAACTCTCCGAAATTCAAAACCGACCATTCCGACAATTCAAATAGTAGAATTAAACTTGGGAAAAACAGTTAATAGGGGATCATGACGTAAATTTTAAAAATGATCAGCCAGGTCCATACATCCTCCCACACTTAAACATTCATTCGTCCTCGAACGAGCACAAAGCCATATCTAAAGTAGTGAAAAGATGAGGGTACTGGGTGCATAATTCCTTCTCGGTTTCCCAGGTCGCCTCCTCGACTAGCTGACCCCGCCACTAAACTTCCACTGACATATTGTTCTTTAACCTCAGCTTCCTAACCTGACTGTCCAATATTGCCACTGGCTCCTCAATATAAGATAGATCCCTTTCCAACTTGACTAAGCTAAAATCCAACACGTGCGATGGATCATTGTGATACCTCCAGAGCATCAAAACATGAAAATACCGGATGAACTCCTTCCAAACTGGGAGGTAAGGCAAGCTCGTAAGAAACATCCCAAACATGCCTCAATATCTCAAAAGGGCCAGTAAACCTCGGAGTCAACTTCCCCTTCTTCACAAATCTTATAACACCCTTCACAGGCGAAACCCAAAGCATAACCCGCTCTCTAACCATGTAGGAAAAAACACGAACCTTCCAGTCCACCTAATTCTTTTGTCGGGACTGGGTTGTACGTAGTCTATCCTAAATCACCTTGAGTCTCTACAAAGCATCCTGAACCAAGTTTGTGCCCAATAAACTAGCCTCACCTGGATCGAACCAACCCACAGGAGATCTACATCACCTACCAAATAAGGCCTCGTATGGTGCCATCTGAATGCTGGACTGATAGCTGTTGTTATAGGCAAACTCTGCCAATGGAAAGAACTAATCCCAAGAACCCCGAAACTCAATCACACATGCACAGAGCATATCCTCAAGAATTTGAATAGTGCGATTGGACTGTCAGTCTATCTGAGGGTGAAATGTTATGCTCAACTCCACCCGAGTACCCAAATTTTGATGTACGGCTCTCCAGAGCCGCAATGTGAACTGAGTAGCTCTATCTGAAATGATAGAAACTGGAATACCATGCAGATGGACAATCTCTCGGATATAAATCTCTGCAACCGCTTCGAAGAGTTTGTAGTAAACACAGGGATGAAATGCATGAACTTGTCAACCGATTCACAATAACCCAAATGGCATCGAACTTCCTCAAAGTCTGTGAGAGCTCAGATACGCAGTCCAGGGTGATCCGCTTCGACTTATACTCCAAAATATCAATATGCTGAAGCAATCCACTCCATCTTTGGTGCTTATACTTCACCTGCTAAAAATTAAGGCACTGAGCTACAAAACCAACTATATCTTTCTTCATCCGCCTCCGCCAATAGTGCTGCCTCATCCTGATACATCTTCGCGACAACCAGATGAATGAAATACTACAAACTATGGGCCTCCTCTAGAATCAACTCCCGAAGCCCATCAATATTGAGTACACAAACTCGACCCTGCATCCTTAGTACTCCATTAGCACCAATAGTCGCATCCCTAGCATCACAACGCAACACTTTGTCCTTGAGGACATGAGGGTCATCAAACTGACTCATTCAGATACGATCATACAAAGTAGACCGAAAGACCATATAAGTTAGAACCCGACTGGGCTCTGAAAGATCCAATATCATAAACTGGCTGGTTAAGGCCTGAACATCTATTGTCATAGGCCTATCTGCTACTGGTAAATAAGCCAAGCTCCCGAAACTCTCTGCCCAGCAGCTCAAAGCATGGGCCAGCACACTGGCCTTTCCCAGGTGATACAAGATAGTGATATCATAATCCTTCAACAACTTTAGCCATCTCCTCGGACGCAAATTAAGGTCCTTCTACTTGAACAGATGCTGCAAACTCCAGTGATCAATATATATCTCACAAGACACACCGTACAGGTAATGACGCTAGATCTTCAAGGCGTGAACAATGGAAGCTAACTCAAGATCATGGACATGATAAGTTTTCTCGTGTATCCTCAACTGTTTGGACGCGTAGACAATCACTCTACCATCCTACTTCAATATCACTTCAAGGCTAACTCTCGAGGCATCACAATAGATAGTATAAGACCTCGATCCGGTAGGCAATATCAAAACTGGAGCTGTAGTCAATGAAGTCTTGAGCTTATGAATGCTCTCCTCGCACTCTTTCATCTAAACGGAGCATCATTTTGGATCAGTCTGGTCATAGGTACTACAATAGATAAAAACCTTTGAATAAATTGACGGTAATAACCCGCCAAGCCAAGAAAACTACGGATCTCTGTAGTTGAGGATGGTCTGGGCCAACTCTGCACGACCTCCACTTTCTTCAGATCCGCTTGGATACCCTCTCTCGAGACCATATGACCTAAGAACGCCATGAAATCCAACCAAAACTCACATTTTTAGAACTTGGCATACAACTTATTCTCTCTCAAGGTTTGGTGCACTGTCCTCAAGCGATGCTTATGATCTTCCCGACTCCGGGAATATACAAGAATGTCATAAAATAAATTGGTTAAGGTCTCAAAGCCACCAAGAACAACCAAACATGACCGATAAGCGCGATGTACAATAAGAGAATTTCCCACATGAGTAGAACATAAACTGGGGAACCGAAAGAATCTCTAGGTATACCCAAATGCGGAGCAAAATAAGAAGACACATAAGAATAAGTGGAGCCTAGATTGAATAAAATCGATGCATCTCTACGACAGACCAAGATGGTACCTATGATGACAGAATCGGAGACAACAACCTCAGTACGGGCAGAGAGAGCATAATATCTAGCCTAGTCTCTCTCTCGAGGGTGACCTCTACCTCCCCAACCTCCACCTCTAGCAGGCTGGGGCGATGGAGTAGCACCGAGTGCTGGGACCATGGCCTGCGAACTCTGCGGGGCATGATGTGGCTGAGGAGTTTGCGGAGGTGCACCCCTCCTATGTCTAGGGCAATCCCTTACAATATGGTATGTGTTACCACACTCAAAACAAGCTCTAGGAGGACGTTCCAGCTATGGATGGCTCGGGCCAGGTCTACTGGACTGACCACTAGAAGCACCCCGTGCGGGAGGCGCACTAGATACTGGAGGTTCATAATAAGGCTCTTGAGGAATTATTTAAGTTGAAAGGCATGACTTTATAATAGTAAGTTCCCCTGTCTGTGATAAAGGAAGTTTTTTCCTGTCACGACCCAAATCCGGTCGTGATGGCGCCCAACAATCAAGCTAGGCCAGCCAGACCAATAATTTAATTATCACAAATACCAGTCCCAAATGGACAACCAAAGAAGAATATATGAGTTTAAAACTCCAATAATAATAATAATGAACAAAAGTACTAACATTCCCAAAGATTCGGAGTCACAAGTCTAGAGCCTCTAACAAAACCCAACAGGAATAGAGAGTACGATATAGAAGTACTCAAGTCTGAATACAAAATACAAAATAACAACTGGAAATGAGAGGAGAAGCTAGGTTCTGCGAACGTAGGCAACTACCTCAGCAACTCGATATGACACTGCAACCGCGGGAAATGCCTGTCTACTGCTCCTGAGTACCTGAGTCTGCACACAAAAGGTGCAGGGAGTAGGGGTGAGTACTAAGTACTCGGTGAGTAATAAATATATATAAGTAGCTGACAGTAAGAAATCCACAAAATACCACAATATGAAGCTAAACTATAGTCCGAATCTCCTACGAACTAGCAACAACAATACAATACAGCTACCACAGAGTAATTCAACAAATACGGATGCAATGCAATGCACATAACCGCTACGGCGTGTAGCCCGATCCAATTTAACGTCGACGGCGCTCATTGGGGGTGTGTACAGACTCCGGAGGGGCTCCTACAGCCCAAGCGCAATACTGCTGCGGCGTGCAGCCCGATCCACATATCAACCACTGCGGCGTGCAACCCGATCCCATGCTCAGTCCACAATAAGCAATTAAGTCACAAAACAATTCATTTTCCTTAATTCCAGTTCTCAATTTATAATTTATGAAAAATACTTTAACTTTATTAAATTTGTAAAAGCCGGTGACTTAGCATTTCAAAAGTGTGTTTTCAATTTCCAGGACTGAGATCAGTGATTTAAGCAATTATAGCTATCACATAAATATTGTCCTCTAAGGACGCTACAGATCGGCACAAGGCCCCAAACAAGGCTTACAGCCCACAAATATATCAAATACAGTGTATTTCCAACACTAACAACATATTATTCAATTCCGGGATGGACCAAGTCTCAATCCCCAGTCACATTCAATCCCGCACCTGCCACGGTGTGCGAGCCTCGCCCTACTAGCGTCACAATGTGCTAAGCCGGGGTTTCGAACCCTCAGCCTACCATATACACAAACTACTCACCTCTAGCCGGTCGTAGACTCGTCCGCGATGCCTTTTCCTTTGAATTTAGCTCCCTCGTGCGTAGAATCTAGTCAAACCACAATAATTATATCAAATACGGGTCAAAGAATCATAACCCATTACAATTTACATGAAATTCGCATAAATACACCAAGTTGGTAAAACCCGACTTTCGGTACGCTTCTCGAAAAATTACGAAAGTCATACATTCGGAACCCTCATCTCAATACGAGTCTAAGCATATCAATTTTACCAAATTCGGACTCCATTTGCTCATTCAAAACCTTGATTTTCTAAAGTTCAAGCCTAGGGTTAAATCTTCCATGAATCACCCCAAATTCTTCCATTTTCATGATATAATTGCATAATAATACCAATACTGATCATAGTTTAAGTCCATAGTTGCTTACCTGATGATTTCCCTTGAGTTTCTCTTCAAAATCGCCCAAATCGCCTCTAAAGCCGAGACCCAAATGTGTGAAATGTTTTCTGAGATTTTCTAACTTCTGATACACTTAACTCACTGCGATTTTCGCTTCTGCGATACATGGACCGCTTCTGCGGGTCCGCTTCTGCGGAAGGTCTTCCGCTCCTGCGGAATGTTCCGCTTCTGCGACCAAGAGTCCGCTCCAGCGGACTCGCCTATGCGATCAATCACCCGCTTCTGCGGACTTCCCCATCACGCCTCAAGACCGCTTCTGCGATCGCCCTCTCGCACCAGCGAAGCCGCCCCTGCGGACCAGGCTCCGTTTCAGCGGTCGACTCCGCTTCTGCGCCTCATTGTCCGCTCCTGCGGAGTCGCTCCTGCGCTCCTATTTCCGCAGGAGCGAAAACAACAGAAGTAGTGCACCAGTTCTGCAATTTTCCATATTATCTCTCGTTTGGCTATCCGAAAATACCCCGAGGCCCCCGGGACCTCATTCAAACACACCAACACATCCTAATTTCTTATTCGAACTTGTTCCAATCATAAAAACACCATCCTAAACATCAAAATCACCAATTACCCACGGATTCAAGCCTAAATTTCTTAAAACTTTCCGAATTACACATTCGATCAAAAACCCGATCAAACGACGCCCGAATGACCTGAAATTTTGCACGCACATCCAAAACCACCTAACGAAGCTACTGAAATTGTCGGAATTCCATTCCGACTCCCGGATCAAAATCTCACCTACCGTTCGGATTTCGCCAAAATTCATCCTTAGCCAATTCAAGCCTATTTCTACACCGGACCTCCGAATTCAATTCCGATTGTTCTCCTAAGTCATAAATGATCCCCCGTAACTAGTCGAATCATCAGAATCCGATTCCGAGCACTCTAAATCAATAGTCACCTCTTGGTTGACTTTCCATATTCAAGCTTCCTTCAAACATGCTATTTGTTTCATTTTCAATCCAAATCACTCCTAACTCACCCGATATATTCTAATACTGATTTAAAAGCATAATATATGTAAATGCAAGGTAACGGGGTGGTAATTCCCGTAACGACGGGCCGGATCGTTACATTCTCCCCAACTTAAACAAACGCTCGTCCGCGAGCGGGTTAAGAACATACCTGGAGCATCAAACAAGTGTGGATATCTGCTCCGCATTTCCTGCTCGGTCTCCCAAGTTGCTTCCTCCACGGGACGACCTTTCCACTGCACTTTTACTGAAGCTATGTCCTTAGACCTCAGCTTACGAACCTGTCGACCCAAAATGGCTACTGGTTCCACATCATAAGTCAAGTCTTCATCTAGCTGTATCGTGCTGAAGTCTAACACATGAGACGGGTCTCCGACATACTTCCGGAGCATAGATACATGGAACACCGGGTGAACTCCCGACAAACTGGGTGGCAAGGCAAGCATATAAGCCACCTCCCCAACTTTCCTAAGCACCTCAAAAGGTCCAATAAACCTTGGGCTCAACTTCCCTTACTTTCCAAACCTCATAACACCCTTCATAGGCGAAACCTTCAGCAACACCTTCTCACCTACTGAATAAGACACATCTCGGACCTTCCGGTCCGCATAACTCTTCCGACGCGACTGAGCTGTGCGAAGTCTCTCCTGAATCACCTTCACCTTGTCTAAGGCATCTTGGACTAACTCTGTCCCCAACAACCTAGCCTCGCCGGGCTCGAACCAACCGACCGGAGACCTACACCGTCTCCCATATAAAGCTTCATACGGTGCCATCTGAATGCCGGACTGATAGCTATTATTATAAGCAAACTCCGCCAAAGGCAAATAATCAGCCCATGAACCACCGAAATCAATGACACAAGCACGCAACATATCCTCCAATATCTGAATAGTACGCTCAGACTGCCCATCCGTCTGTGGATGAAATGCTGTGCTCAATTCTACCTGTGAACCCAACTCTCGCTGAAATGTCCTCCAGAACTGGGATGTGAACTGGGTACCTCTGTCTGATATAATAGAAATAGGAACTCCATGCAATCTCACTATCTCACGGATGAATATCTCTGCCAACCGCTCTGAGGAATAAGTAGTACACACTGGGATAAAGTGAGCTGACTTGGTCAACCTATCCACCACCACCCAAACCGAATCAAACTTCCTCGCTGTCCGAGGGAGTCCACTAACAAAGTCCATAGTAATCCTTTCCCACTTCCACTCAGGAATATCAATACGCTGGAATACACCACCAGGTCTCTGATGCTCATACTTGACCTGCTGACAGTTTAGACACCGAGCCACATGGCTCGCAATATCTTTCTTCATCTTTCTCCACCAGTAATGCTGCTTCAAATCCTGGTACATCTTCGCGGCTCCTGGATGAATAGAATACCGCGAGCTGTGAGCCTCCTCCAATATCAACTCACGAAGGCCATCAATATTGGGCACGCATATCCGGCCCTGCATCCGCAATACACCATCACTATCAATAGTGACATCTCTGGCATCATCATGCTGAACTCTGTCCTTAAGGACAAGTAAGTGTGGATCATCATACCGGCGCTCTCGAATACGATCATATAAAGAAGAACGAGCTACTACACAAGCCATCACCCGACTGGCTCAGAAATATCCAGCCTCACCATCTGATTAGCTAACGCCTGAACATCAACTGCTAGGGGTCTCTCCCCAACTGGAATATACGCCAAACTGCCCATACTAATAGCCTTCCGGCTCAATGCATCAGCCACTACATTGGCTTTCCCGGGATGGTACAAGATCGTAATATCATAGTCTTTAAGCAATTCAAGCCATCTCCGCTGCCTCAAATTTAGATCTTTCTGCTTAAACAAATGCTGAAGGCTGCGGTGGTCTATATATACATCACAAGATACACTATATAGGTAATGCCTCCAAATCTTCAAGGCATGAACAATAGCAGCTAACTCCAAATCATGAACAGGGTAGTTCTTCTCGTGGGGCTTTAGCCGACGAGAAGCATATGCAATAACTCTACCCTCCTGCATCAACACACAACCGAGTCCAACTCTAGAAGCATCACAATACACCGTATATGACCCTGAGGCTGATGGGAACACAAGTACTGGAGCTGTGGTCAAAGCCTCCTTGAGCTTCTAGAAGCTGTCCTCACATTCATCAAACCACACAAATGGAGCATTCTTCTGTGTCAACTTAGTCAACGGTGAAGCAATAAATGAGAAACCCTGAACAAACCGGCGATAATAGCCTTCTAAGCCGAGAAAACTCCGAATCTCTGTAGCTGAGGAAGGTCTGGGCCAATTCTGCATTGCCTCAACCTTCTGTGGATCAACCCGAATACCATCACTAGACACTACATGTCCCAGAAAACCCACAGTATCAAGCCAGAACTCACACTTAGTGAATTTCGCATAGAGCTTCTCTTCTCTCAACCTCTGCAATACCACCCTCAAATGTTGTGCATGCTCCTCCTGGCTGCGTGAATATACCAGAATATCATCAATAAACACAATCACAAAAGAATCAAGGTACGGCCGAAATACACTATTAATCAAGTGCATGAATGCAGCTGGGGCATTAGTCAGCCCGAAAGACATCACCAGGAACTCGTAGTGCCCATATCGCGTCCTGAACGCTGTCTTCATAATATCTGAGTCCCTGATCTTCAACTGATGATGGCCCGATCGTAGGTCAATCTTAGAAAATACACTAGCTCCCTGGAGCTGATCAAATAGGTCCTCAATACGAGGTAATGGGTACTTATTCTTCATTGTTACCTTGTTCAGTTGCCTGTAATCAATGCACATTCTCATTGTGCCATCTTTCTTCTTCACGAACAACACCGGTGCACCCCAAGGTGACATACTCGGACGAATGAAACCCTTATCTAAGAGTTCCTAAAGCTGTTCTTTCAATTCTTTTAACTCTGCTGGTGCCATGCGATAGGGAGGAATAGAAATGGGCTGAGTGCCCGACACCAAATCAATACCAAAATCAATATCTCTATCAGGCGGCATGCCTGGCAGGTCTGCTGGAAATACATCCGGAAACTCCCTCACAATGGGGACCGAATCAAGACTGGGTGTCTCAGCCTCAATATTTCTAATGAAGGCCAAATAAGACAAACAACCCTTGCCAATCATTCGTTGGGCCTTTATATAAGAAATCGCTCTGTCGGACACATAATCAGTTAAGCCACGCCACTCGATCCTCGGATTACCTGGAATAGCTAGTGTGACTGTTTTGGCATGACAGTCCAGAATCGCATGATAATGAGAGATAGCCAATCCATGCCTAGAATTACATCGAAATCTACCATGCCCGGTAGTAATAAATCAACTCGGGTCTCCGGACCCCCAATAGTAATAATACAGGATCGATATACCTGATCCACAACAACAGTATCCCCCACTGGGGTAGACACATGTACGGGCAAAGCAAGAATACCACGGGTCATACCCAAATGATGTGCAAAATAAGTAGAGACATAAGAATAGGTGGATCCGGGATCAAATAAGACGGAAGCATCCCTGTGGCAGACTGAGATAATACCTGAAATGACCGCATCTGAAGCACTAGCATCCTTCCTATCCGGAAGAGCATAGAAACGAGCCTAGCCTCCACCAGTACGATCCTCGCCCCTAGGGCGACCTCTGGATACCTGGCCACCAGTCCTAGCCGACTGTGCTGGCGCTGAAGAAACAGGAGTAGAAGACGAAGGCTGATCTCTCTGCTGAGACCGCTTACGAAGCCACTGAAGACACTCTCTCCTAATATGGCCCAAGTCACCGCACTCAAAACAACGGCCTGAAGACGGAAGAAGGGGCTGCTGAGGACCCCTCGCTACAGATGAACCCTGTGCTGAGGAAACAGGAACAGAGCTCTGAGCTGGAAGAGCACTCAGTGCAGGCTGACTCTGCTGACGGCTCTGCTGACCCTGATAACCCTGATGGCCCTGACGACCACGATCTGATGAAACCCCACTAGACTCTGCACGTCCAGACTGATGAGACCTGAAAGAACGACCTCTGCTATGTTGAAATTGGCCCCTGGACGGAGCACCACTGTAACTGCCAGTACCACGAGGCTTCTTAGCCTCTCTCTCCTCCCGCTCTCTGCAGCGATCTGTCTCAATATGACGGGCAGCATCAACCACCTCCTCAAAGGTAACTGCCGAAACTCTCTCCCTGGTCATCAATATGCGGATGGGATAAATAAGGCCATCGATAAATCTCCGAATCCTCTCTTTGACTGTAGGAACCATCCACATGGCATGACGGGCCAGCTGTGTGAATCTCATCTCGTATCGAGTAACCGTCATGCCTCCCTGCTTCAGCCACTCAAACTGACGACGCAGCTCTTCTCTCTAGGACCGAGGCACATACTTCTCCAAAAATACCGTGGAGAACTGCTTCCAAGTGAGGGGCGCTGCCCCAGCGGGCCTACGCCTCTCAAAATCCTCCCACCACTGAAATGCTGCATCTGTGCACCGAAAAGTGGTGAAAGAAACACCGCTGGACTCCAGAATACCCTCGGTGCGAATCATGTACTAACATTTATCAAGAAAATCCTGGGCGTCCTCGCCCTCAGCACCATCGAAAGCCGAAGGCTGTAGCCTCTCAAACCTCTCCAAAGGACGCTGCTCATCGTCGGGCATAATTGGAACCACATGAGCAGGAGCTGGTGCAACTGGCTGAACTGGAGCTGCCCCAGGTGCCTGAATACCCTGTACTACCGACTCGGGTGTGCGAGCCACGGTGGTCTGATTCCCTCCCCATGCCTGTGAAGAAGACGCTGCAGTAGAGGCTGCAATGACCTGAGCCAAGCCTGTGCATACTGATTAGATCTGAGCCAACGTCTCCTGAAGACCCGGCACTGCCGGTGCCAGAACCTGAGTTGCCGGAGCGTCTGCCGCTGGAATCTGGTCCTGAGTCTGGGCCACTGGCGCAGGAATCTGACCCTGAGTCTGGTCAGCTGGTGGATCAGCAGGTGCTGGTGCTGCTGCCCTACCTCTACCACGACCACGGCCTCTGGGTGTCAATGGTGGTCGTCCGCCACGTCCGTTAGCTCGTGTTCTCGCCATCTGCGAGAGAATGGAACATGGAAAATTTTAATTTCATGATAACACAGATCGCACGATATGAATCCAAGAAAATGAGGTTTTTCCTGAAGCTACACTACAGTCCGAATCTCCTACGAACTAGCATCAACAGTACAATTCAGCTACCACGGAGTAATTCAACAAATAAAGATGCAATGCAATGCACATATGTCACGACCCAAATCCGGTCGTGATGGCGCCCAACAATCAAGCTAGGCCAGCCAGGCCAACAATTTAATTATCACAAATACCAGTCCCAAATGGACAACCAAAGAAGAATATATGAGTTTAAAACTCCAATAATAATAATAATGAACAAAAGTACTGACACTCCCAAAGATCCGGAGTCACAAGTCTAGAGCCTCTAACAAAACCCAACAGGAATAGAGAGTACGATATAGAAGTACTCAAGTCTGAATACAAAATACAAAATAACAACCTGGAAATGAGAGGAGAAGCTAGGTTCTGCGAACGTAGGCAGCTACCTCAGCAACCCGATATGACACCGCAACCGCTGGAATTGCCTGTCTACTGCTCCTGAGTACCTGAGTCTACACACAAAAGGTGCAGGGAGTAGGGGTGAGTACTAAGTACTCAGTGAGTAATAAATATATATAAGTAGCTGACAGTAAGGTATCCACAACATACCATAATATGAAGCTACACTACAGTCTGAATCTCCTACGAACTAGCAGCAACAATACAATACAGCTACCACAAAGTAATTCAACAAATACAGATGGAATGCAATGCACATAACCGCTACGGCGTGTAGCCCGATCCAATTTAACGTCGACCGCGTTCACTGGGGGTGTGTACAGACTCCGGAGGGGCTCCTACAGCCCAAGCGCAATACTGCTGCGGCGTGCACTCCCGATCCACATATCAACCACTGCGGCGTGCAACCCGATCCCATGCTCAGTCCACAATAAGCAATTAAGTCACAAAACAATTCATTTTCCTTAATTCCAGTTCTCAATTTATAATTTATGAAAAATACTTTAACTTTATTAAATTTGTAAAAGCCGGTGACTTAGCATTTCAAAAGTGTGTTTTCAATTTCCAGGACTGAGATCAGTGATTTAAGCAATTATAGCTATCACATAAATATTGTCCTCTAAGGACGCTACGGATCGGCACAAGGCCCCAAACAAGGCTTACATCCCACAATTATATCAAATACAGTGTATTTCCAACACTAACAACATATTATTCACATCCGGGATGGACCAAGTCTCAATCCCTAGTCACAATCAATCCCGCACCTGCCACGGTGTGCGAGCCACACCCTACTAGCGTCACAATGTGCTAAGCGGGGTTTCGAACCCTCAGGCTACCATATACACAAACTACTCACCTCTAGCCGGCCGGTAGACTCGTCCGCGATGCCTTTTCCTTTGAATTTAGCTCCCTCGTGCGTAGAATCTAGTCAAACCACAATAATTATATCAAATACGGGTCAAAGAATCATAACCCATTACAATTAACATGAAATTCGCATAAATACACCAAGTTGGTAAAACCCAACTTTCGGTACGCTTCTCGAAAAATTACGAAAGTCACACATTTGGAACCCTCATCTCAATACGAGTCTAAGCATATCAATTTTACCAAATTCGGACTCCATTTGCTCATTCAAAACCTTGATTTTCTAAAGTTCAAGCCTAGGGTTAAATCTTCCATGAATCACCCCAAATTCTTCCATTTTCATGATATAATTGCATAATAATACCAATACTAATCATAGTTTAAGTCCATAGTTGCTTACCCGATGATTTCCCTTGAATTTCTCTTCAAAATCGCCCAAATCGCCTCTAAAGCCGAGACCCAAATGTGTGAAATGTTTCTGAAATTTTCTAACTTCTGATACACTTAACTCACTGCGATTTTCGCTTCTGCGATACATGGACCGCTCCTGCGGGTCCGCTTCTGCGGAAGGTCTTCCGCTCCTGCGGAATGTTCCGCTTCTGCGACCAAGAGTCCGCTCCAGCGGACTCGCCTATGCGATCAAACACCCGCTTCTGCGGATTTCCCCATCACGCCTCAAGACCGCTTCTGCGATCGCCCTCTCGCACCAGCGAAGCCGCCCCTGCGGACCAGGCTCTGCTTCAGCGGTTGACTCCGCTTCTGCGCCTCATTGTCCGCTCCTGCGGAGTCGCTCCTGCGCTCCCATTTCCGCAGGAGCGAAAACAACAGAAGCAGTGCACCAGTTCTATAATTTTCCATATTATCTCTCGTTTGGCTATCCGAAAACACCCCGAGGCCCCCGGGACCTCATTCAAACACACCAACACATCCTAATTTCTTATTCGAACTTGTTCCAATCATAAAAACACCATCCTAAACATCAAAATCACCAATTACCCACGGATTCAAGCCTAAATTTCTTAAAACTTTCCGAATTACACATTCGATCAAAAACCCGATCAAACAACGCTCGAATGACCTGAAATTTTACAGGCACATCCAAAATCACCTAACGAAGCTATTGAAATTGTCGGAATTCCATTCCGACTCCCGGATCAAAATCTCACCTACCGTTCGGATTTTGCCAAAATTCATCCTTAGCCAATTCAAGCTTATTTCTACACCAGACCTCCGAATTCAATTCTGATTGTTCTCCTAAGTCATAAATGATCCCCCGGAACTAGCCGAATCATCGGAATCCGATTCCGAGCACTCTAAATCAATAGTCAACTCTTGGTTGACTTTCCATATTCAAGCTTCCTTCAAACATGCTATTTGTTTCATTTTCAATCCAAATCACTCCTAACTCGCCCGATATATTCTAATACTGATTTAAAAGCATAATATATGTAAATGCAAGGTAACGGGGTGGTAATTCCCATAACGACGGGCCGGGTCGTTACATTTCCTCATCCAAAAAATCCATCTTTATCTAATTATGTCCAGAATATACATCTAAAAACTCAACAATTCATGTCTTGCAGTAGCATCAACTAGTTGATCTATGTGCGGTAAAGGAAAAACATCTTTAGGGCAAGCTTTATTCAAGTCAGTATAGTCTACACAAACTTGCCATTTACCATTCGTGTTGGGCACCGCTATGGTATTAGCTAGCCAATTAGGATATTTTACCTCTCGGATAGACATGATTTTTAAAAGTTTTTGTACCTCATCCTGAATCACCTGGTTTTTGAAGGATCCTTGTTTTTTTTTCTTCTGTTTGACAGGTAGATATGTTGGATCTTTATTCAGCTTATGGGTCATCACCTCCAGTGGTATACCTATCATATCTTAATACGACCAGGAAACGCAGTCTTGGTTAGCTTTTAAGAATTCAATTAACTTAACTTTCATCTCTGGGCTTATGTTGGTTCCAATGTAAACTTTTATGTCCGACCGATGTATAAACAACACCACCGATTCGAGTTCCTCAATAGTTATTTTGATGTTTTCGTTCTCTTATGGATCTTGAATGATATCAGGCCTTGAGTCCATATCCGTTTGTCCATCCATAATTGAGGTTTGTGCTGCTAAATCCTCAACAGGATTCCATAATTGCTATTTTTTGTCTGCAACATCATTCTTTATGCTTAAATCTACCACTGAATTGATACTTGTAGAGGCCTGATGATCAGCACTGATTAGTCTTAACCAATTCCCATCGTGAAGGGAACTTAATAACTTGATGTAAAGTAGACGGAATGACACCCATCTCATGAATCCAAGGTATGCCGAGAATTATATTGTACGACATGTCTGTATCTATCACTTGAAATATCGTATCTTTGACTACTCCTTATGCGAATGTCGTGAGCACTATCTCCTCATTTGCAACAATGCTTGAATTGTCAAATCCAAATAAGGTACATGTTTTGGGTACCAAATTATCATTGGTTTGCATCTCGTTTACCACTCTTAAAAGAATGATATTTACATAGCTACTTGGATCAATCAAAACTCGTTTTGCATTAGTATCATGTACAATTAAAGATATTACCAGTGCATCATTGTGTGGGATCGTCACACCATCTGTATCTACATCAAAAAATGTTATGCTGTCTTAATTCAAAACTTGGCGAATTCACTTTCCATAGGTAATTGTGACATTTGACATCTTTTTTGCAACCGTACATGTCACACCGTCGACCTCATCTCCTCTATTAATCAAATTAAATGTTCTTTTTGGTGATGGGTGTTTTGATGGCTCCTGTTTATTCTTCGTATAAGCTTGCTTACCCTTATCGCTAAACATTTTGGTTAAATAACCTTGTTTTAACAAGTTTCCTACTTTACCTTGTAGCACTCTACACTCTGATGTTTTGTGACCATTATCATTATACTCGCACCAGAAATCTGGGTTTCTTCTGCTAAGGTTCGATCTAATTTCTTTTGGTCAATGCACCTTATCTCCCATATATCTTAAAATAGCTACCAACTCAGATGTGCTAATATTGAAACTGTAATCACCAATCTTTGCTTTTGTACTAATGTTGTTATCCCGCATATCTCGCTCCTTTACAAACTTGGATGACGAACCTACATCTTTGTCCCTTGATCTAGAACCATACCTCGGGTTCTCTTATTTAGAACATGAATCCCTTCCTGCTGGTCCCATGTAAGGTTCGTACCTATTCTTACCAAAACGTTTTTCAGTTGTTGATCGCCTTGACCTTGTTTTTTCATCTCCTTGTGACTGAGTGATAGTATCTTCTCCTATCCACAACTTCGTGTTATGCCTATTGTAAATATCATTCCAAGTTGTTGCAAGGAATTCTTGTAAGCTTTCTTTGAGTCTCCTTGTGGATTATGTTTTTTCATTATGTTACTTGCAAATGCCATGGCTGCCCAATTATCTGGTACACGTCGTAGCATCATCTTTTTATGCTGAAATCTATCCATACATTCCTTGAGTAGCTCCGTATCTCCTTGTTTTATTTTGAAGATGTCTTCTATCATCTTTTCAACTTTTTCAGCTCCCTAGTGTGCTTTTCTAAAGGAATATGCAAGCTCAGCAAATTAATTTATAGAATGTTTCTGGTAAAAGAGAATACCATGTTAGTGCTCCTTCTGTGAGTCTTTCACCAAAATTTTTACCAGCACTGACTCAATTTCTTGCTTGGTTAAGTGGTTTCCTTTCACACAAGTTGTAAATGCAGTTACATGATCTTGTGGGTCATTTGTTCCATCATACTTTCCAATATCAGGCATCTTAAACTTTTTTGGAGCAACACTTGGCTTTCAGGTCTGTTGAGAATATTTATCAATATCCACCCCTTTAATAATGAGTGGCACATCGGGTATCTGCTCTATGATATCGTTCTTTCTTGAGCTATCTCTGCAAAGTTAGTACTAAACTTTGTAAATTAGAATTATTTGGGGTAGCTGACCTTCTATCGCGAGATTCGCTGGGAGTTCCTCCACTACTTGAATTAGTAAGTCCCGAGTGTGGGTTCTCTAAGGTTGTGGTGTTGTTTGGAGGTATAGTTGGTGTACGGTTCGTAATCACTAACGAAAGCTTTAAGATCATTGTTGGCGTGTTCCGTAATTAGCTGTTTCGATGCATTTTCAGCAGTTTGATCGTCCCCTTGTTGATTATTTGTATGTGATGTTGATCTTTGAGGTGACTTGTCTCGGGAGTGTTGGGGAGAATTTTGGGTGAAGGGATTAGAGTTTCGCCCTCTTGTTGATTCAGTAGGTTTTGTTGGTTGTTGTCGTTGGTAGTCGACGTGATTGTGTGACAGAAATGAATTTGGAAAGTTAAAAGATTATCAGATTCCTGGCAGCGGAACCAATTTGTTTAACAAAAAATGTATCTTTCGGTCAAAGCCTATTTTTAGAAGAACTCGGGTTAGTGATAACTAAAAAATTTCGTACTTTTAGAATTATATGAAAGGAAAAGACAAAAATAAGTAAAGAAATAATTGATTGCAAAGTGAAGATAGCAGAAAATTAAAAAGAATATAGTCCAATGTAGTTTCAGACGATCCTTAAAAATGAAATTCTCTTCCCTTTTATAGGGGTTTACAAATATAACGTTTCCTCCCTTTTATGGCCGAATCATTATGACATTAATGACACTAATGAACTGTTATAAACGACAACCGTAACTGTTTGTGGAGATTTTGTAACTGTTCCAATTCTTATTCCTCATCAATTAGAGGTTTGTGAATGCTCCCCTTCTTATTATCTTGATTAATTCAATCCATATTTACTAAATGATTTAGACACGAGCAACTGCATCCCTTCATCCCGTGAGTGATTTGACCATACCTTTTGTATCTCGTGCATCTTTTAATACTGTAGTCGAGTTGTCATCTTCTTAGTGATCCACGTATCATGTCTTTTTAACCACACATAATTCCATATATCATATTTATTTCCTACTAATACATTTTGTGATATACCTTTGTGGCACCAAAGGCTCGGGTATATGAGTGAGAAGGGAATGAAGTTTTTGGCATCCAAAGAAAAGTTCCCAAACCTAAAGCATGTTGAATTAGGTTTGTGAAAATATTGCATTTATGGGAAACAAAAGAGATTTAGTTTCTCAAAGGCGGGAAGGATGCCAAAGAAAGGGAAGCTGGAACTAGTGCATACAGATGTGTGGGGAGTAGCTCCTGTAACTTCTCTACGAGTCTCACACTATTAAGTCACCTTCATTGATGGTTTTACAAGAAACGTATGGCTTTATCTTCTGAAAAATAAATCTTATATGTTTGTTACCTTTAAAAGATGGAAAGCTGAAGTTGAAAATCAGACAAGTCTAAAGTTAAAATGTCTGAAGTCTGACAATGGAGGAGAGTATAATAGTCAGGAGTTTAAAGAATTCTGCTATTAGAATAGGATCAGAATGATCTAGACAGTTCCTGGAACACCGAAACAAAATAGCATTACTGAGAGGATGAACAAAACCCCGAACGAATGAGCAAAAGTATGATAATACATTTTGGATTGCCGAAGTATTTTTGTGTCATGGTAGTTAACATGGTAGCTTACCTCATAAATAGGGGACCCTCTGTACCGCTAAATTTTGAAATTCCCGAGGAGGCATGGACAGAAAAAGAGGTAACTCTCTCACATTTGAAATTATTTTGTTGAAATGCTTATGTTCATGTAAACTCTAACGATAGAGATAAGCTTGATCCTAAAACTAATAAATTTGTTTTTGTGGTTATGGTGATGATAATTTGGTTATCAATTTTAGGATGATCGGAATATAAAGCTCCTGAGACACAGGAATGTAACATTTAATGAAAAGGTGATGTACAAGGACAAGCTTGAAGTTGAACCAACCAGCACCAGCAAACAGACATCTAAAATAGTTGAGTTAGAAGAAATATGTAACGACCCGACCGGTCATTTTAGAAAATTACGCCCCAATCCCCAATTTAACTGTTTCCCTAAGTTCATTTCTGCTATTGTGGTTTGCCGGGAGAGTCGGTCCTGAAATTTGGAGTATTTTGGGACACTTAGTCCCTAAATGAGAGCTTTAAAGATAGAAAATGATCCGCAACCGGAACAGTGTTAAGACGATCTCGGAACGGAAATCCGATGGTTCCATTAGCTCCGTTGGGTGATTTCGGGGTTGGGAGCGCGTTCGGAATGTATTTTGGAGGTCCTTAGCTCAATTAGGCTTGAAATGCCGAAGTTTGAAATTTTGGCGAATCCGAACGATAGGTGGGATTTTGACTCGGGGGTTGGAACGGAATTCCGACAATTTCTGTAGCTTCGTTATGTGATTTTGGATATGTCCGCAAATGTTCAGGTCATTCGGACGTCGTTTGGTCGGGTTTTTGATCGAATGTGCAATTCGGAAAGTTTTAAGAAATTTAGGCTTGAATTCGATGTGAATTATGGGTTTTGATGTTGTTAGACGTATTTTTATGATTGGAACAAGTTTTGTATCATATTTTGGAGTATGTTGGTGGTTTTCATTGGGGTACCGGGGGCCTCGGGATGAATTCGGACCATCAAACGGGCATTTTGAAGCCTTGAAAACCTGTAGAAAATTGCAGGTCGGTGCAGCAGGGATTTGGCCTTCGCGTTCGCGTGAAGGTGGTCGCGTTCGCGTAGGCCAGTCATGCCAAGGCATCGCGTTCGTGATAAAACCAACGCGTTCGCGTAGGGGGTGAGGTGTGATGCTTCACGTTCGTGTGACCTAGGTTCGCGAACGCGTAGAAGGGGGAGAGTCAGCATCGCGTTCGCGTAGTTGCTGTCGCGTTCGCGTAGAGGTGGAACTTGGCGCCGGGGAATTTTTGTGCTTCGCGGACGCGTGGGGAGCGTCGCGTTCATGAAGGGTAAATTGAACAAACCTTCGCGGACGCGTGAGTACCTTCGCGAACGCGTAGAGCACTGGGGTCTGGCAGTGAGTTTAAGTTCAGAACATAACAGCCGCGATCCCCATAAAAGAAAACGCCAGTTTTGAGCTCCAATGGAGGATTTTGAAGGGGAAACGCTGGGATATCATCGGGAAATCATCGGGGGTAAGTTTCTTGACCTTAATTCGTTGGTTTATCATGCAATCCGTGATTATTTCACTGAAAATGGGAGATTAAAGGTGGGTTTGAGCCCTAGGCCTAAATTTTAGAAAACCTTTGATTTGAATGGGCAAACGGAGTCCGATTTCGATAAATTTTATATGCACGGACTCGTATTGAGATAAGGAACCCGAATATATAATTTTCATGATTTTTCAATAAGCGTATCGAAAGTCAGGTTTTGGCAACTTGTGGGTTTTGGTGTATTTTGAGTTATTTTGATAGGGTAATGCCTAATTGGCCTATTTTGATGTGATTCTATTGATTTTTATCAGATACTACACTTGTGGAGGCCGACAGTCGCGGCAAGAGGGTTATTTCTTAGCGGTTTTGTACCGGAATTGAGGTAAGTGGCTTGTCTAACCTCGTGTGGGGGAATTTTCACCCCTAGGATATTGTGTGATAGTTTAAATGCCTTGTACGCGAGGTGACGGGCGTGTACATGCGCTGGTTGTGGAACACATACGTTATTTAAAATGTTCGATGAGTGATATTCCTGTCTTTAGCTGTTAATTTGATATTTTACCCGGTAGTAGTTAGAAAAGCATGATTAGGTAGTACTTACTGTTTAGTTGCCTAATTGTCTTATTTGAACTTCTTGAAATTTATTGGCATTATTTTTCGGTGAAGTTATAGTTAAGCATAATTTATTCTCTCTGTGTATTCCTTTATTTGTTGTGCTTGTGGACTGCGGGTTCAATTCCCGAAGACCCAGGGCTGTGGGTTCTATTCCCAGAGACCCGGAGTGATATTGGTAGGGACTGCGGGTTCGATTCCCGAGATCCTGAGTTATTGTAGGGACTACGGGTTCGATTCCCGAGATCCTGAGTTATTGGTAGGGACTACGGGTTTGATTCCCGAGATCCCGAGTTATTGGTAGGGACTGCGGGTTCGATTCCCGGAGATCCTGAGTTATTGAGATATTATTGAGACATGGGCTGCGGGTTCGATTCCCGGAGACCCAGAGGTACTGTCAATGGGACGGTGGGTTCGATTCCCACAGGACCTGGACTTGTTTTATTGAATTGGTTATTTGTTGTTAGCTTAATTGTAGACGGTTGCAGTAATCATTTTATTGTTGTTATTGCGGAAGTTATTATCATTTAAACTGTTTATTATTGTTATCATCACTATATTATTGTTTCTCGGTAGGGCCCTGACCTTCCTCGTCACTACTCCATCGAGGTTAGGCTTGGCACTTACCGAGTACCGCCGTGGTGTACTCATGCTACTCTTATGCACACTTTTGTTGTGCAGATCCAGGTACATCAGGACAGGCTCATACTAGGTGATTTCGCAGCTTTCAGGGAGACCTCGAGGTATGATCCGCTACGTTCGCGGATCCGGAGGCTTTTCCTTCTATTCTGATAGTATTAGTTGACATTTTTTCTTCATTTCGTTGTTAGATACTCTTTACACATAGAGCCACAGTTGTATATCCTCTTTTAGTCTGTGTTACCGTGAGATTCCGGATCTTGGTAGTGTTTACAGAGTGTGTTGAAGGATGTATGTGCCAAGCGGCACGGACTACATACCTTTTTATGCTATTTTTCCGCTGTTTCTTATTTAAGTGTTTATAGTTTGTATATTCCGCAAGGTGTTAGGCTTACCTAGTCGTGGGGACTGGGTGCCATCACGACATGTTCACGATTGGTGAACTAGGGTCGTGACAAAATATCAGAAAATAAAGTGCCTAGAGAGATTACAACTGATTTTAAAACTGAAGATCAAGAACCACAAGCCGAATATGGATTAGATTCGTAATCGGAATCGGAACCAGTGATAGAATCAAATTTAGAACCAAACTGCAGTCAGGACTTGAAGCAAATTCGGGGTCAGTTACTCTTGAACCTACATTAAGGAGATCTAAAAGAGTCACTAATTCTCCAGATAGGTTAACTCTCTCTCTCTCTCTCTCTCTCTCTCTCTCTCTCTCTCTCTCTCTCTCTCTCTCTCTCTCTCTCCACTAGTTACTTCTGGCTAATGCTGGAGAAATAGAGCATTTTGCTTAAGCAATACAAGTGATAAACTGTGATAAGTGGACGTTAGTCATGAAAGAAGAAATGAATTCTCTTCAAAAGAATAAAATATGGATACTTACAGAGTTACAAAAAGGAAAGAAGGCATTGCAGAACAAGTAGGTGTATTGTAATGACCCGGCCCGTCGTTATGGGAAATTACCACCCCGTTATGTTGTAATTACATGTTTTATGATTTTATATCAGTGTTAGAGTCCATCGGGTGAGTTAGGAGTGAATCGGATTGAAAATGAGGCATATAGCCTTTTTGAAGGAAAATTGAACATGGAAAGTCAACCTGGAGTTGACTATTTGGTTAGAGGGCTCGGAATCGGATTCCTGATGATTCGGTTAGTTACAGGAGGTGATTTATGACTTAGGAGAGCAATCGGAAATGAATTTGGAGGTCCGGTGTAGTTTTAGGCTTGAATTGGCTAAGGTTGAATTTTGACGAAATCCGAACGGTAGGTGAGATTTTGATCCGGGAGTCGGAATGGAATTCCGACAGAGTTGCAATAGCTCCGTTAGGTGATTTTGGATATGGCTGCAAATTTTCAGGTCATTCGGACATCGTTTGGTCGGGTTTTTGATCGAATGTGAATTTTTGAAGTTAAAGTTAAACTTAAGCTTGAATTTGTTGAAAAAGGACGATTTTGATGTTAACGATAGAGTTTTGATGATTGGAACAAGTTTGAATGATGTTATAAGAGGTGTTAGTACTTTTAGTTGAGGTCCCGGAGGCTTCGGGGTAAATTCGGATGCCCAACGAGTCATTTTTGGAAGATTTTTGCCATTTTGAGCATAAATGTAATGATCCAAAGGTCTATTTTTAGTTTTAGAGATCCAAATTTGATTTCAAGACTTTGAGAATTTAAATAATGAATTATAGGACTGATCCGGAAATTTTGGTTTAATTTCATCAAGTCGCGATTGGGTTTTTGACGCGAAACATGAGTTAATTGTTTAACGAGCGAAATTGATGTTGCACTGAGAAAATGAGATCCAAATTCAGTTTTGTTTGAACCACTGGATCCGTAACAAAATTACGGAGCCATAGGAAAAAGAATCGTCAAATTCCGAGTTCGTATGATTGAGTTATAGCATTTTTAGTGAAATAAAAAGTTGCTGCAATTTTCTGGGGCAAATCTGGTATTTTCGCTTCTGCGATGAACAGTACCCGCAGAAGCGGGTGAACAGTGATTTCTCGCTTCTGCGATGAACAGTGCCGCAGAAGCGGTGAACAGTGAATCGCAACTGCGGTGAACAGTAACCGCAGATGCGAAAATCGCTGGGATTTAATTGGGGCAGTCCGAGAGTTTCTTCATTTTTGGAGCTAGGGAGCTCGGATTGAAGCAATTTTCGAAGCGATTTTCACCATATGGATGGGGGTAAGTGTTCTATATCCAAAAGTGATTATATTCAATGATTCCTGGTTATTTTTCATCAAGTATTAGTGAATCAAATGGAAGAAATTGGAGAAAAATTGTAAACTTTTCAAAAACGAAAATTTAGGATTTGAAGGGTCATTTGTGGTCCGATTTAGGAGTTCTTGATATGTACGGACTTGTATCGAGATGAGGGTTCCGAATATGTAACTTTCATAATTTTTTGAGAAGCGTACCGAAAGTCGGGTTTTGGCAACTTTGGGAATTTTGATGTAAATTAAGTTGTTTTGACTGGGTATCATTCCATTGGTCTAATTTGATGTGTATTTATTATATTTGATCAGATTCTACACGTGCGAAGCTTGATTCTCATGGCAAGGGCATCGCGGAGTAGTCGTCGTGCCGTATTGAGGTGAGTAATAGATGTGGGTGATGACCGGCGGGTTCGAAACCCCGGTATACCACTTTGTGATGCTGTATAGCGGCGAGACACGCACACTCTTGAGAGTGCGGGGTCGATCATGAACTGGAGACTATATATTAGTCCGACCTGTTGATACTGTATTATTGGCTATTCTCGAGCCGTCGAACCTCCTTCTCGGATGGTTGCATATATATATATATTGTGATGATGGCCACTCTTGAGCCGAGGAACCCCCTTCTTGGGCGGTTGAGTATACATGTGGGCCGTGAGCCAGTTATTGGATCCGCGAGGATCGTTATCATTGTCTTATCATATAGACATGCTAGTTTACTACTAGTCCGCAGCTATTTTTGTTATTATGCTAATTCCAATCTTTGGAACTTGATATTACTGTTTTCCAACTGAAAAATGATAAAAGAGTTTTCAAAAACTATTTTTGAGCCTGCGAGGCTGTATCTGCATATTAGCTGACTAGTAGTGGATCGGGCCGCGCGCCGCAGCGAGATATATGTTGGATCGGACTGCACGCCGCAGGGATATCTCTATGAGATGTGCTTGGGCTGTAGGAGCCCCTCCGGAGTCTGAACCCCCACAGTGAGCACGGGTACCCAAAATTGGAGTCGGGCTACACGCCGTAGCGGTCATATCATGCATTGCATTGCATTTAGTTACATCTGCTAGCTGTTATGCTATTTATTGGTATTTGTTGGTACAGGTACAGTGAATATTGATTCTATGACAGGGTAGCTGATTATAGCTTTACATAGTGCTTTATCGTGGAATTCTTATCTGCGCTGTCTTACCCTTGTTTATTACCACTGAGTCTGGCAGTACTCATTTTACTCCCTGCACCTTGTGTGCGGATCCAGGTACCTCTCAGCAGTGATCCAGTAGCTGTGCGAGGCGACATCTGTGGGATATACGAGGTAGCTGCAGAGTCCGGAGGACCCGATATTCCTTCCTACTGTCTTTTGATTTTGTATTGACATTTCTTTCCGCACTTGGTATCTTGTAAACCTTTATACACTCGTGTTCAGTAGAGGCTCATGACTCTTGACCCTTGGTCTATGGGAGTTGATGTATTATGGGACTTGGTTCCCCGTTTTCGTTATATGTATCATTGTTATTTCGTAAATTAATATGCTTATATGGGCTAAAGAGAGCTTCTAGCTCCGTTATTGTTATCGATTGGTCAGGCTGGCTTAGCAATGTGCTGGGCGCCATCACGACCGGATTTGGGGTCGTGACAAGTTGGTATCAGAGCCTAGGTTTACTAGGCCTCGTGAGTCTTGAGCCGGTTAGTAGAGTCTTGTGGATCGGTACGGGGACGCCTGTACTTATCCTCGGGAGGCTGCGAACCTTTAGGAAACACTTCACATTTCTTGGAATTCTTATCGTGCGTACTTGATTCGGCTTGAGATATAATTTTTGAAATTCCTTCCACACGTCTGTGTACGCATCGAGCGCTCAGTAATGTAATTGCCTTATGGCTTATGATTTCCTCGAACGAGGGGCGAGATATAATCTCGGTGAGTTCATGTTGGGCCAGTCAGGGTGACTTGAGGCTGGACTTTGCTTATGACTTGAGCATTGAGGTGCTGATTTTGTGAGTGGTGGCAATAGATAATGTACTGAGGGTTTGAAATCCCGTATTTTTGTACTATACAGTGCTATGCTGAGATAATACACGCGTCATGTGACGAGCGTGGTGGTATTGTGACCGAGGATTTGGACTTGATCCTTCCCGATTGATTATTACTGTGTAAAATGACTGAGACCGGGCTTATATTTATGTACTTGAGCTAGTAGCCATGTTTGGGGCCTTGTGCCGATCTGTAGTGTATTAAGGAGGCTTACTAATGGATGAGCTGTTAATTGTTCGACTCTTACCTAATCTGTTGTGTAGCTCCGACCTATTGGCGTGGTGAATATTTACCATATCTCTTAATTGGAAGGTAAAGTGCCTTATGTGTAGTGGAACGAGTTCAAACTCAGGAAGACTAAAGTGATTATGCTATGTGTATCCTGGTGGAAGGTATTGTGCTGAAATGTTAAATTGAGGCGAGGTAGGTGGGTTGATTCTCATGTGTAATTGAAAGGTATTGATATGTGTTATGATTCGAGCAGATACAGCGCAGGTTCAAGTATAAATTGTGATAATATGATTCGTGTAGTATTGAGATTTAATGTTGTTGAAATACATTGTGATATCTTGTTGAGTTGTGGAAGTATTGTTAGAATGGTTTGGTGATTCTCTGGCAGGTGGATAGGCCAATTTACAAAGGAAACTCTGCCGAAATTTTTGGAAAATTCGGGACTTAGAAAAGATTTTGTCATCTAAAGAGGGGCATAACTGTTGTGTGTGAATGAATGCAAGAATTGCAAAAGAGTTAATATTTCTGATGATTCGAGTCTCTGTCAAGGCTTGTAAATGACTTGAGTTTAATCTCATTATAACATTTCGGCATCACTTGAATAATAATGATATGGGTGGTTAAAAGTGCTTTGATGAATGGCTTCGAGCTAAGTTGGGGAGGTTGCTATTGATTAACTGATTTCACTATTATGTGCTATGTCGATTCTGTCTCTAAGTATGTTAGGAAATTCTGGTAAAGGTTATGGTGCTTCGTAGATCTGATGAAGTACTAGGGTGTTTTGAATTGCTGTTGGTAAAGAATATTCACCGTATAGAAAAGAAAGATAGCTGATAGTATCTGTAAGTAATCATGTTCTGCGATGTCAGAGTTCTAACAAAACACGAGTGGTTCTACTCAATAGGACAGTTGAATTACAGCTGAATAAGGGTGAATGATGCCGAGAATGGTTTTGCAGTGTTCAAGATTTTGCTTGTAACAGTCAGGTGCCTTAAGATTTGTGTATGTGGCTAAAGATGGCGGTTTCGTTAGAGGAAATCAGGGCTTGTGTTATATCATGTGAATGATGGAATTCTAGGTATCCGTATTGGGAAGTAATGATAACAAATTCAAAAATCGCGGGAAGTTCATCAAAATAAAGTGTGGTAGAATGTGGTACTTTTGGGAAATATTGAGAGAGTATTCAGTGGCCTAAGGGTCTTAGACCGTGTGGTCTTGTGTACGAGTCTTGTGTGGTAAAAAGAGTTGATGTATTATGGTACTACAGTAAAGACTGATATGAAATTAGAGATGAATCAGAAAGGAAACTTGGTAAATGGAACAACTTGTTAATAAACCAGAATGGTATAAAAAGGAATACGATTGATTCCTGGTATGTGGTTGAAGTAATGAGTCTTGCAGACATTGCAGCAAAGCTCTTGAGTGCTGACAATTGTGTAACTTGATATGGGTATAAGGATTCAGTCCTGGCAGTTTAACTTATGCAATATAATTGGGAGAAAGAGTTTATGATGTATTATGGAAGGTTGATAATGGTATGTTCTAGGTTTTGAGATCAGTTCATAATATATGGGGAGTCATTAATATTACTGAGCAGCGCGGACAGCTGCAAGTGATTTAAGAATCGATCTTTCCGGTGATTAAGGAAAATGGTGCAGCTATTCTAGTGAATTGGCAAGGAATATGGTCCAAAAGGACAAGGTAATGTAAACTGATAATATCTAGTGGTATGGTGGTATTCTCTTGTTGGATCGACTATAATAATTGAGTCGTTGATGGCATAGTGAAATTCCTGAATGGCTTTCGTGGTATGAATGGACGCTTGATGTCGCAACATTCGTACAGTGGAGTACGGAATCAGGCATAGTGATTCATGTGTTATATATGTGTTGGAGACTTGAAGTTCTCGTTAGTCCGCTTATGCGGTGGTTGTATATCGTGTGTATCAGCACTGTTTAGTGATTATTGGAAATTGGAAGCCCTAGTGGCTATCTCGTTACTTGATGTGATGAATTTGGATTGTGATACTTGATTGCTGACTTGTTGTCATGGGTTAGGTTGTCTAGGCTAATGTGATATGGACCATGATGGAATGGCACAAATTGCCTGGCAGAGTGCATCAAAGTATGCTCCAGCGGGGTAGTTGTACCTCAGGACCAGCGGACGGCTGGTGGGTATTGCTTTGTCGGTTGGGCCTTCGTAGCGGATATCAGTGCAGAGGTTTCTACCATTGATTTAGTTCCGATAGTGAGGAACTTTGTCGGATCTGTTTCTTGTGTCCGAGCTTGAGGCTATATATGTTTACTGTAATGAGCAATTCGACTCGATGTGCATTTCTTTTGCGAAGGTATGGTATCCGGATCGGGTGGCACGCCGCCACGGGTATGTCGTTGGGGCGGGTTGCACGCCGCAACAGAAGATTGTGAAAATATAGTTAGTTATATGCTACCTGGTATACAATACTTCCTCGCTTCTGAGGAGAAGTCCGTTTTGAGTATCGCTGGGCGAATGGCACATCGGTTGTGTCCTTTCAGGATTTAATAGCATACGTTAATTGTTTCACCGTGGGTGAGGTTGATTGCTTGGGTTCAAGACCTAGATCTGTGCGTGGCTAACCGTTTGAGCTTAGTGGCTTGAGGTGCTTCATGAGTTATAATGTTGGGATAAAATCACGAGTCTTGGCAAGGCCACGTGATGTTATGACCTCTCGAGAAGGATTCAGGTACTCTATTTCTATAATGCGAGACGCGATCTCAGTTCTATGTTATGATGGCACAGAGGAATTGAATTGCAGCTCTTTTGCTGGAGACAGATATCATGATTTGAGTTGTTATGATTCGAGTGTGTGCAGACGTTTCTATTGGAGCCTATGTTGTGCTCGTCACGGCTTAGGCCGGTGGTTGAGATGTCATGTCATCAGTGTGGTGTGTTATGATTGAAATGACCGTTGGAGTCATTAATGAATACGAGCATATTGGATCTTAGCTTGTTAGAAAGGTAAAAAGTCGAGGTTTGGCTCCGAAACATTTTGTGGTACCAGTTTTAAAAGGGAAATAGATTCACGAATGGTTAACATGAGAGATGGGTTCGGTATATCGCGTGCTTCAGCTGCCGTGGGTAGGATATGGAGGTGTTGGAATAAGACTCTATCTAATGAAAGAGGTTTTCAGCTAGTATTTGGTTATTGTGGCCAGTTGTTGTGATTAGAGACTATCGTCTCGAGTGATTGGGTTGTCGATACATCATATGATCTCACCCAGAGTAGTGAATATGGGTTATTGCAGTGGATTCGAGTGTATCCTCGGTATAGGCATGGGATTTGCAATTGGCATATGATTTCAGAAAGTACAATGTGATTTATGGTTAAGATGGTCTGTGAAATTTTGACTATATGGTGTTTTCGGACTTATGTGACATAGGGTGACGTATGATCGCCCGAATATATGCTTGGTAAGGTCATTCAGCTATTGGGTTGCTTCTAGTACAACTCTGAGTACGCTCGAGGACGAGCGATTGTTTAAGTTGGGGAGAATGTAACGACCCGGCCCGTCGTTACGGGAAATTACCACCCCGTTATGTTGTAATTACATGTTTTATGATTTTATATCAGTGTTAGAGTCCATCGGGTGAGTTAGGAGTGAATTGGATTGAAAATGAGGCATATAGCCTTTTTGAAGGAAACTTGAACATGGAAAGTCAACCTGGAGTTGACTATTTGGTTAGAGGGCTCGGAATCGGATTCTGATGATTCGGTTAGTTTCGGGAGGTGATTTATGACTTAGGAGAGCAATCGGAAATGAATTTGGAGGTCCGGTGTAGTTTTAGGCTTGAATTGGCTAAGGTTGAATTTTGACGAAATCCGAACGGTAGGTGAGATTTTGATCCGGGAGTCGGAATGGAATTCCGACAGTTGCAGTAGCTCCGTTAGGTGATTTTGGATATGGCTGCAAATTTTCAGGTCATTCGGACATCGTTTGGTCGGGTTTTTGATCGAATGTGAATTTTTGAAGTTAAAGTTAAACTTAAGCTTGAATTTGTTGAAAAAGGACGATTTTGATGTTAACGATAGAGTTTTGATGATTGGAACAAGTTTGAATGATGTTATAAGAGGTGTTAGTACTTTTAGTTGAGGTCTCGGAGGCTTCGGGGTAAATTCGGATGCCCAACGAGTCATTTTCGGAAGATTTTTGCCGTTTTGAGCATAAATGTAATGATCCAAAGGTCTATTTTTAGTTTTAGAGATCCAAATTTGATTTCGAGACTTTGAGAATTTAAATAATGAATTATAGGACTGATCCGGAAATTTTGGTTTAATTTCATCAAGTCACGATTGGGTTTTTGACGCGAAACATGAGTTAATTGTTTAACGAGCGAAATTGATGTTGCACTGAGAAAATGAGATCCAAATTCAGTTTTGTTTGAACCACTGGATCCGTAAAAAAATTACGGAGCCATAGGAAAAAGAATCGTCAAATTCCGAGTTCGTATGATTGAGTTATAGCATTTTTAGTGAAATAAAAAACTGCTGCAATTTTCTGGGGCAAATCTGGTATTTTCGCTTCTGCGATGAACAGTACCTGCAGAAGCGGGTGAACAGTGAATTTTCGCTTCTGCGATGAACAGTGCCGCAGAAGCGATGAACAGTAAATCGCACCTGCGGTGAACAGTAAACGCAGATGCGAAAATCGCTGGGCTTTTAATTGGGGCAGTCCGAGAGTTTCTTCATTTTTGGAGCTAGGGAGCTCGGATTGAAGCAATTTTCGAAGCGATTTTCACCATATGGATGGGGGTAAGTGTTCTATATCCAAAAGTGATTATATTCAATGATTCCTGGTTATTTTTCATCAAGTATTAGTGAATCAAATGGAAGAAATTGGAGAAAATTTGTAAACTTTTCAAAAACGAAAATTTAGGATTTGAAGGGTCATTTGTGGTCCGATTTGGGAGTTCTTGATATGTACGGACTCGTATCGAGATGAGAGTTCCGAATATGTAACTTTCATAATTTTTCGAAAAGCGTACCGAAAGTCGGGTTTTGGCAACTTTGGGAATTTTGATGTAAATTAAGTTGTTTTGACTGGGTATCATTCCATTGGTCTAATTTGATGTGTATTTATTATATTTGATCAGATTCTACACGTGCGAAGCTTGATTCTCATGGCAAGGGCATCGCGGAGTAGTCGTCGCGCCGTATTGAGGTGAGTAATAGATGTGGGTGATGACCAGCGGGTTCGAAACCCCGGTATACCACTTTGTGACGCTGTATAGCGGCGAGACACGCACACTCTCGAGAGTGCGGGGTCGATCATGAACTGGAGACTATATATTAGTCCGACCTGTTGATACTGTATTATTGGCTATTCTCGATCCGTCGAACCTCCTTCTCGGATGGTTGCATATATATATATTGTGATGATGGCCACTCTTGAGCCGAGGAACCCCCTTCTTGGGCGGTTGAGTATACATGTGGGCCGTGAGCCGGTTATTGGATCCCGCGAGGATCGTTATCATTGTCTTATCATATAGACATGCTAGTTTACTACTAGTCCATGCAGCTATTTTTGTTATTATGCTAATTCCAATCTCTGGAACTTGATATTACTTGTTTTCCAGCTGAAAAATGATAAAAGAGTTTTCAAAAACTATTTTTGAGCCTGCGAGGTTAGTATCCGCATATTAGCCGACTAGTAGTGGATCGGGCCGCGCGCCGCGGCGAGATATATGTTGGATCGGACTACACGCCGCGAGGATATCTCTATGAGATGTGCTTGGGCTGTAGGAGCCCTCCGAGTCCGAACCCCCACAGTGAGCACGGGTACCCAAAATTGGAGTCGAGCTACACGCCGTAGCGGTCATATCATGCATTGCATTGCATTTAGTTACATCTGCTAGCTGTTATGCTATTTATTGGTATTTGTTGGTACAGGTACAGTGAATATTGATTCTATGACAGGGTAGCTGATTATAGCTTTACATAGTGCTTTATTGCGGATTTCTTATCTGCGCTGTCTTACCCTTGTTTATTACCACTGAGTCTGGCAGTACTCATTTTACTCCCTGCACCTTGTGTGCAGATCCAAGTACCTCTCAGCAGTGATCCAGTAGCTGTGCGAGGCGACATCTGTGGGATATACGAGGTAGCTGCAGAGTCCGCAAGACCCGATATTCCTTCCTACTGTCTTTTGATTTTGTATTGACATTTCTTTCCGCACTTGGTATCTTGTAAACCTTTATACACTCATGTTCAGTAGAGGCTCATGACTCTTGACCCTTGGTCTATGGGAGTTGATGTATTATGGGACTTGGTTCCCCGTTTTCGTTATATGTATCACTGTTATTTCGTAAATTAATATGCTTATATGGGCTAAAGAGAGCTTCTAGCTCCGTTATTGTTATCGATTGGTCAGGCTGGCTTAGCAATGTGCTGGGCGCCATCACGACCGGATTTGGGGTCGTGACATGTATAGAGTCAAGGAAGAGCATGATGGTAAGAAGAGATACAAAGCACGATTAGTATTAAAAGCTTTTCAGCAGAAGGAATGAATTGACTACACTATGATCTTCTCTCCCGTAGTCAAATTAAATACTATCAGGTTAGCGGTAAGTATCGTAGCTGCAGAAAATTTGCATTTGGAGCAGCTAGATGTTAGAAATGCTTTCTGCATGGTGACCTTGAAGAAGACATTTACATAAAGTAACCTGAAGGTTTTCATATTTCTGGTAAAAAAATCTTTTGTGTAAGTTGAAGAAGAGTTTGTATGGTTTGAAACAAGCTCACCAACAACGGTACAACAAAATTCGATGGATTCATGCATAATAATGGTTTCACACGATCTTAGATGCACCATTGCTGTCATATAAAAAATCTTGATGAATCCTATATCATTTTACTGTTGTACATTGAGGATATGCTAATTGAAGGATCTAGCATAAATGAGATCAACTTGGTTAAGCAATAACTGGAGGAGGAATTTGAAATGAAAGACTTAGGACCAGCTAAGCAAATGCTTGGGATGAGGATTAGCAGAAATAGGTATGAAGGAACCTTAAAGTTGTCTTAAGAAAAGTACATACAGAAAGTACTTAGCAAGTTCAGTCTTCATGATGCAAAGACCAGAAGCACTCCACTCGAAAGCCATCTTAATTTGCCGAAGGACCAATCACCTAAGACCGATGGAGAAAGTAAGTACGTGACTGAAGTTCTATATGCTTTTGCAGTAGGAAGTTTGACATATGATATGGTTTGCACTAGACATAACATAGCCCATGTAGTTGGAGTTATTAGTAGATACATGTCAGATCCAAGAAAGGATCATTGAGAAGGTGTAAAATGGATATTGCGATATCTCAAAGGCACCTCAGGTATGATAATTTGTTTTAAAGAATACTAATATCTTACAAGGTTTTGCTGATGGAAATTTAGGCGGCGATCTGGATAGTCGAAAAAGTACCACATGCTACATGTTCACCTTGGGTGGTACTGCTGTTAGCTGGATGTCCATACTTTAGAAAAGTGTTGCTCTATCTACCACTGAAGCAGAATACATGGCAATCTTAGAAGTTGTATAAGAGATGATTTGGCTCAAGAATTTTGTTAAAGAGCTAGGTAAAGAGCATGACAATTGTGAGCTATTCAGCGATAGCCAGAGTGCAATTCATCTTGCCAATAATCTAGTGTTTCATGCAAGATCGAAGCATATCCAGTTGAGGCATCATCATATCCGAGAGTTGATAAGTGAATAAACTCTTTCCCTACAAAAAATAACAGGATCAAAGAACATGTGAGACATGTAGACCAAAGTTGTCGGTGTTAACAAATTGAGGTTGTGCATTGCCTTAATTAGTTTTCAAGACTGATACCGTGAAGGCGCCACAAGACAATAACAAATATTTTTTTAATTTCTTTCTTGATGTAAAATAGCTTTGGTGTGGAGCTTGATAGGAGCAAACTGTTGTTGTATTTGAAAGAAAGAAAAGTAGACAAAACAAAAGAAAAAAAAGTAAAAAGGAGATGAAAATATGATGTAAGCGCCTACGTGGACATTCTTATGATATAAGCGCTTACATCGACATTCTTATGATATAAGCGCTTACTTCGGTATTCTTATGATGTAAGCGCTAATGTTGACATTCTTATGATGTAAGCGCTTACGTCAGCATTGCATTCAAATGTCTATAAAAAGGAGCCCATATTTTCATTTGTTGATCATCCCTCAATCTCTTATTTCTCTTTAACTAATAAAGAGTAATTCTTGTGTAGCCGTGGAGTAGGAAAAAATTGTCGAATTACATAAATCTTGTCTTGTCTTATTGTGATGATCCAAAGGGTCATCACCTGTTTTTCTCATCTGTTCCGTGCTTTCGAGGCCTTGAAAATCTCATTTATATTACCTCAATTTACGTGTGCAGTCCGGACGTGTAGCCGAAAATTTGTTATGTTGAAATATGTAAATTCTGTAAAAATTTTGAAGAATTTTGATATTAATATAATTATAGTTGACTTTGGTCAACATTTTTGGTAAACGGACCTGGACCCGAGATCGAACTGTCCCGGAAGGTCCGTAGTAAAATATGGGACACGGGCATGTGCCTGGAGTCGAAATTCGAGGTCCAGAACCCGAGTAAAAGATTTTTTCTGTTAAATTATTTTTCTAAAATTATTAAGGAAAATAAAAATAAAAATTAATTAAAAGACTATGGTATCAGACTCATATTTTGGTTCAGACGCCCGATACAAGTCTTATATATTATTTAAGCGCTTACTGTAAAGTTTGGTCGAAAACGGACGTCATTTGACGTGTTTCGGACCGAAAAGGTTAAAGTTAAGGTTTATGAACTTTAAAATAAAAAGTGATGATCTTGGGGTTTAATTCGTTGAATTTGATGTTATTTCAGCGATTTGATCGCTCGAACATGTTCGTATGATGTTTTTGAGTCAATGTATATATTTGGTTTGGAGCCCCGAGGGCTCGGGTGAGTTTCAGATAGGTAATGGGATGTTTTGAACTTAGTAAAAGCTGCAGAAAATTTGCAGCAGATGCACAGTGAAATCCTTTTATGCGATCGCATAGGTATAGCTGCGGTCGCATAGAGATCGCATCAGGCTTTATGCAATCGCACATCCTGACGTTTTCCTTTATGCAATCGCACGCCTCTCTATTGCGATCGCATAGTACAACCTGATCCCCCCTCACTTTTTCTTCTATGCGTTCGCATAGTGCCTTGCGATCGCAATGCTTATTTTTATTTTCCTATGCGATCGCAATGCCTTCTCCGCGATCTCATAGGGAAATTTTGTCCAGTTAATTTTTTAAAAAACGGGACAGAACCAGTGCACTCGGATTTTGTACTTTTTATCACAAGTATTCTTCTCTTCCAAGCCTTAGGAAGCCTTTAATGCCCCCCAAGCTTCAAGACCCTTTGAGTAAGTAATTTCCCGCTTATTTCCTTCACTTTTCTTTCATTAATTAACTAGTTTCTAAGCATAAATCATGAAATCAAGGTAGAAATCATGAGTTTTGAGCAAAGTCAGGTTTTTGAGAATTTTGGGTAATGCAACCCCAATTTGGGGTCGAATCTTAAAACAAATTATATCTTTGGATTCGTGAGGTTATGAGTGAATTTATTTTGGATCGAACATCGTATTTTGACCAAGCGATCCCGGGGTTGGTTTTGCAATTTTTGGATAGTATGTTAAAAGGACTTTAATTAGGCAATTGGGCTGGTTTGTCGAATATAATTGATGATATTAAATAAATTGTGTATAGATACGATTGAATTGGAGCGAAATTCGAAAAGAGAGGCATTGATTATTCGAGGTAAGTGTTTGATCTATCCTAGCTTGAGGGATTAGGATTAGCTTATAATAAATTGCTATTTGCTAAATGATCGAGTGCGGTATATAGGCATAGTGACGAGTGTCTATACACCGGAGTCTAGCATGAGTGTGAATCATTATTTGTACAAGATTTGAACTAATATGGAACTCTCCTAAGCTTAATTATGATTTGCTACAAATGTGAAGAGTTGTGAAATATTGATATTTTGGAGTGTTGGCTCGAATGATAAATATTATTGAAGTAAAGTTAAAAGTATTTAAAGGAATTATGATTAATCCCTTGCCGTGATGGTTAAATTACCGAACCCTTGCCAGGTTGTGAAAGTTATTGTTATAGTTCCCTTGCCGGGACCTTATTGTTATTGTTATTACTCCCTTGCCGGGATAGTACTTATTATTTATTTATTCTTTTTGCCCGTTTGGTTGTGACTGCTATTTGGGTGAGGAAGAGTGATATTGCACAAAGGGTCATTCCGTGCTATTTCCGATTTTAATTGCACGAAGGGTCATTCCGTGCTATGTTGTGACTATTTACGCACGAAGGTACATTCCGTGCTCTGAATTGATTATATTTGCACGAATGGTTATTCCGTGCCATGAAATGAGAGTTTTGTGAGGAAAATCACGAAGGGTGATGCCGTGCATTTTTTATATGATTGTTTGGGTGAGAATGAGAGTAAAAGCACGAAGGGTGATGCCGTGCAACTATTGAATTTCTTATTTTGTGATAATTATTGTTGCACTCTATTTCTATTACATTGATGAATTATATATATTCAATTGTGCTCCCCATAGCATGTTCCCTCCCTTTTATTTGTTTAGTTCAGTATTTCTGTCGTTTTTGTGGTACATATGTATATAGAACTGCAAAGGTTTATGTGAGTGTCTGGTCCTAGCCTTGTCCCTACTTCGCTGGGATAGACCAGGCACTTACCAGCACATGGGGTCGGTTGTGCTGATACTACACTTCTGTGCGTTTTTGCACAGATCCAGATTTTGAGCAGCAGCAGCAGTAGTTCGATAGCAATATTTCATACCCACGAGACTGAGGTAGCTTGCAGGCGTCCGCAGGCCCGACGTCTCTTCTTATGTTTTTTCATTTATACTGTAGTCTCATTGTTTCGAGATAGACGATTGTTATATTTCTTTCAGACCATTATATGTAGTCTATTCTTAGTGGTTCCTGAGCTTGTGACACCAAATCTTGGGTAGAGGATATTGTTGAGCAGTTCATATTTATACCATACTTATAAATTAGACTTCCGCAACTATTGTTATTATTATTATTATTCATGCTATTAAATTGACAACATGATGGTTTTATTTATGAAAAATGTGAGTAAATTAAATTGGCTTGCCTAGCTACCACGAGTAGGCGCCATCACGATCCCGATGGTGAGAAATCCAGATCGTAACACTTACCTTATCTTGTCTAATTTTTTAGTTTTAAAAAAAATATTTTTTTTCTTCTATTAGCATGACACGCTTCCCAACATACTATATTCTTTTGTGGTACTTACTAATTCAAGTTTTTGAAAGAATCAACATATCTATGTCAATGACTCAATATGTCAATATGTTTAAGTTCCAATGGCTCCGTATGTCTATATGTTTAAGTTCCATAATAGATATGTTGAACGATATTCAACATACCAATATCAATGATCTTTGGTAAAATGATAAGATAATCGTCTTTTAAAATAAAAGGCTAACATTTATTAACAAGTTAGTCAAATGCCATGTATTCTCGTACACGACTTGGATCACCAGACGTGCGATCAATTAAGATTGGAAAGATTAAAAATGTTCACGTTCGATCAAAAGTATCACACATCAAGAATTTAAAAAAAAAAAGTCACATGAGATAATTTGGTCATGTCCTTTGTTGACTTCAGGATGTATCTATTAACACGGCATATTTAAGTTGAGGAATATGAGTTCACGTGAATTTATATTATTCTCTCTAAATTATAGTATAAAATAATATTATATTTCTTCAAAATTACTTAAATATATGTACCTGAACTCATGCTCAAAGACTATTTTGGTGCATTTATTATTGGTCCACCTCTACAAATGAAATTGATAGTCATTTTTAAACACGGAGTATAGATATATATTTGAAAATTGTTAAAAATTTAAACAAATATAATTTTGAACCTATAATTTTAAAAATGTAGTGGATTATAGTAAGAGACTAATGCACTCATCCTCTAAAATTCTGAATTCACCTTTACCGATTCGTTTTGAAATCATAGTGAGTGAAATGGTTTTAAAAAGGAACGAAATAAAATTAAATAACATAAAATTATTTGGGAAAAGAAAACAATTGTTACTGAAATTAACAAATTTACATTATTCCCATTTTCTGGGTTTAACTTTTTTTAGCAGTGTTCTTAATTTTATTTTTTTAAATACATCTAATCATTTATTGCAAACACGTAGATGAGGTTTTTCTTTTTTCATCTTTTTGCTAAATTAAGCTCAACAAAATCTGAACCCCCCCCCCCCCCCCCCCCCCCCTCTGTTGTTCAAAATCGTGATCTTCAGTACCAAGTAAAAGCATTAGTTGTTTAACAGATACCTAGTACTCCCCGTTTCAATTTAGATGATATAGTTTTCTTATTAATCTGTTTAAAAAAGAATAACGCATCTATATAATTGGAAATAATTCAACTTTAAACTTTTTATATCCATTTTATTCTTAATGAAAAAATTTTATAATCACAAAAATGTTATGATCCCACAAAGATTTTACCGGTTAAGCTTTTAAAATCACAAATCCCACAAAGATTTTACCCTTTAAGCTTTCCAAACATGCTCTTAAACTTAGTGGCGAGCGAAATTATCACATCTAAGTTAGAAACGAAGGACAACTACTTTATCTCATTTCATGCATGAACATCTTGCTTTTGCACAAAAATGTACATAGGATTGAGCACGGGAATTCAATACCAAATCAGTATACGAAATTATTTGTGACGATGATATTTTTTGTTTTATAATAAGAAGTAAATACTTATGCTGTAAGTTATTTTCATACGTTATGTGGCCCAATAAAATTAGGCCCATAATTAATATTTAATTAATGAATAAATCTCATCCGTCCGATTGATTACTTGATGGACGTACCAGATTAACTGAGAATATCTATAAATTGGTCCTCTCCCCACCCATTAGGGTTACTTCTTTTCCTCTCTTCCATCTCTAAAGTCGGCGGTAACGAAAGTTAGGGCAAGGGGCGAGAAACCTATTTACCAATTAACGCTTCCGCTTCAAGATAATGGATCCCGCTTCAGGTATGTTTTTCAATTACGATTATATGTAAGATTATCATGTTCAAGATCCTGGTGTGAATTATGTTTATGCTTACATGTGGTATCAGAGCCTGGATTATTTGAACTGATAATCTTCGTTTACAAACTTTATGACGGAGAAAAGCACGTACTATTACCTCTCTGATCTTACGTATCATAATTTGGAGGAAAGCACATACTATTACCTTGAATTGTTTTATTCATTGGATTATGACCCACCAAATATAAGCATGAAAAAATAGGTGATGTTGTTCTTGGATATGACACTATCTAGGAATACAAGGTTACTTCACTTTAGATTGTTCATCATATTTGAATGTGTTTATTCTAGTTTGCTCTTTTCTGATAAAAATTTACTTCATATTCTCATTAAGAAAAAGAGAAACAGAGAAAGGGAGGGATATATTCTTCTTGCCTTCCCTTTCTTTTGATCGTCGTCCACTTTATTATTACAATGTCGTTCTGGTCTGTCAGTCTCGTATAGGAGTGGCTGATTTGTTGAGGCTACTATTTTAATATCTTGACCATTATTTATTTTATCATGTGATTAATGTGTATAAGTTTGTTAGTCACCAAAGTGGCCAAACTAGATTATTTAAAGTATTCACATGCATAAAAATATTACAATCTCTATTTATGTGTGCACTTATGTTATATAGTTTGTTAGTCACCAAAGTGGCCAAACTAGTTAGTTTTATGAAAATATGCATACATAAAATTATAGTTTATCCATGAAACTAATGAAATGCCTATAATAAAATAAATGGATAAATTAAAATTCACTATTGCTAGAACTTAAGGATTTACCCAAAGGTGAATCAATTATTCTATGAATAGTGATATGACGAGGTAAATTAATATTCTTAGTCAAATATATATTGTTTGTCCAAAAATGACATATATATTTGGTTAAAAAATTTTAATTACCTATTAAAGACTAAATGGCATTTAAATTATGATAGTGTATCGTAGTATTTACCCAAAGGTGAACTGTGATATGCTTTAATTGTTTTGTTGAATCCATATTGATTTGTGAGCATGTGTTATCTATTTTGCAGCTATTCCTTTTCATTCGCTTGCTTCGTCTGTTACTATGTTCAATGGATTGAACTTCTCTGAATGGCGTGAGCAAGTCCAGTTCCACTTAGGTGTGATGGATCTTGACTTGGCTCTGCTGAATGATAAGCCCGCTGTCATTACTGATTCGAGCAGTGCGGATGAGAAGTCATTCCATAAAGCATGGGAACGCTCTAACAGGCTAAACCTTATATTTATGCGAATGAATATTGCCAACAACATTAAGAGTACTATTCCACAAACAGAAAGTGCCAGGGAATACCTGAAGTTTGTGGAATAACGTTTTCGTTCTGCAGATAAGTCTCTCGTTGGTACACTAATGGCTGAACTCACGACCATGAAGTTTGATGGGTCGCGTAGTATGCAAAATCATATCATCGAGATGACTAACATTGCAGCAAGACTTCAGACTTTGGGGATGAAAGTGGATGACTCCTTCTTGGTTCGGTTTATTCTGAACTCATTAACTCCTGAGTATGGACATTTTCAAATTAACTATAACACTATTAAGGATAAGTGGAATGTTAGTGAATTGTCCAGTATGCTTACTCGGGAGGAGTCACGACTTAAGAAACAAGGGAGTCATTCAATTAACCTCATGGGTCAAGGAGCTGGTAAAGGACTTAAAGTGAAGGCCAACAAGTTCAAGAAGAAGAAAGCACTTGCTAAAGCTCAACAGGATGCTAACAAGGAACGTAAGGCAGATACGTGTCGTTTCTGTCACAAGGAAGGACACTATCAGAAAGATTGCCTGAAACGTAAAGCTTGGTTCGAAAAGAAAGGTGCAATTAGTGCTTTTGTATGTTTCGAATCAAATTTAGTAGAAGTTCCTAATAATACTTGGTGGCTTGATTCTGGTGCAACTGCTCATGTATCTACTACGTTGCAGGGATTCCTTACGATCCAAACCACAAATCCAAATAAGGATTTCTTGTTCATGGGAAATCGTATGAAGGCTCCAATTGAAGGCATAGGGACTTATCGTTTGATCATGGAGACTGGACGTCACCTTGATCTATTACAGACTCTTTATGTACCTTCAGTTTCTAGGAATTTGATTTCTCTTTCAAGACTTGATGTTTCTGGATTTGATTTTATGTTTGGAAATGGATGTTTCAATTTATATAAAAATGCTATTTTTTATGGTTCTGGTTTTCTTAGTGATGGTTTATATAAATTGAAACTCGATATTGGTTTTTCTGAATCCCTTCTTAATGTTCAACATAATGTTGGAATTAAACGTAGTTCACTAGATAAAAGTTCTGCTTACTTGTGGCACAGACGTTTGGGTCATATATCCAAAGAAAGGTTAGAGAGATTAGTAAAGAATGAGATTCTTCCGAATCTAAATTTTACTGATCTTACTATATGTTTGGATTGCATTAAGGGAAAGCAAACCAAGCATAGTAAGAAAGGTGCCACAAGAAGCACCCAGCTTCTTGAAATTATACACACCGATATTTGTGGACCCTTTGATGTTCCATCTTTTGGTGGAGAAAAATATTTTATCACCTTTATCGATGATTTTTCACGTTATGGATACATCTATTTGCTGAAAAAAAAATCTCAAGCAGCAGATGCTCTCAAGGTGTTTGTTAATGAGGTTGAAAGGCAATTAGATAAAAAGGTGAAAATTATTAGGTCGGATAGAGGTGGTGAATATTATGGAAAATATAATGAGTCAGGACAATGTCCAGGTCCATTTGCAAAGTTCCTCGAGGAACGTGGCATATGTGCACAGTATACTATGCCAAGAACACCTCAACAAAATGGTGTTGCAGAAAGGCGTAATCGAACACTTATGGACATGGTTAGGAGCATGATAAGTAATTCCTCATTACCCAAATCATTGTGGATGTATGCTCTTAAAACCGCTGTATATTTATTAAATAGGATTCCTAGTAAGGCAGTTCCAAAGACCCCTTTTGAACTGTGGACAGGAAGGAAACCTAGTTTAAGGCACCTGCATGTTTGGGGTTGCCCAGCGGAAGCTAGAGTCTATAATCCACAAGAGAAGAAATTAGATTCTCGAACAGTAAGTGGTTACTTTATTGGTTACCCAGAGAAATCTAAAGGGTATGTGTTTTACTATCCAAACCATAGTTCAAGAATTGTTGAAACCGATAATGCAAGATTCATTGAGAATGGTGAAGTTAGTGGGAGTGTTGAAAAGCAAACTGTGGAAATTAAAGGGGTAAGGGTCAATATTCTATTACCCAGGAATATGCCTACTTCCACACAAATACCAAATATTGTTCCAGTTGTTGAAGTACACTTTGACAACGCCGAGCAACATTTGGATGAAACACTTCATGAAGAAACTAACTCACAAATATCTGACACAAATGAACCACAAGAAATGCCATTAAGAAGATCTCAAAAAGTTAGAAAATCGGCTATTTCGGATGATTACGTGGTTTATTTGCAAGAGTCAGATTTTGATATTGGTCTTAATAAGGATCCGGTTTCATTTTTACAAGCCATAGAAAGTAATGAGTCTGACAAATGGATTGATGCCATGAAGGAAGAGTTAAAATCCATGGAATACAATAAAGTCCGGGATCTCGTTGAATTGCCTGAAAGTTCTAAAAGAATCGGGTGTAGATGGGTCTTTAAGACCAAACGCGATTCAAATGGCAATATTGAGAGATATAAAGCCAGACTTGTTGCCAAGGGTTATACTCAGAAAGGAGGCATTGATTATAAGGAGACCTTTTCACCGGTCTCAAAGAAAGACTCGTTAAGAATTATTATGGCTTTGGTGGCTCATTATGATTTGGAGTTACACCAAATGGATGTGAAAACTGCCTTTCTTAATGGAGATCTCGAGGAGGAAGTGTATATGGACCAACCAGAGGGTTTCAAAACTAAAGGGAAAGGTCAAATGGTGTGTAAACTGAAAAAGTCAATATATGGACTTAAACAAGCCTCACGACAATGGTATATAAAGTTCAATGATACCATAACATCTTTTGGATTTGTGGAAAATACCGTTGATCGGTGTATATACCAAAAGATCAGTGGGAGCAAGTTTATATTTTTAGTCCTATATGTTGATGATATTCTACTTGCTGCTAATGACTTAGGTATATTGCGTGAGACTAAAGATTTTCTCTCTAAGAATTTTGAAATGAAAGATATGGGTGAGGCATCCTATGTGATAGGAATAGAAATATTCCGTGATAGATCACAAGGATTATTGGGATTGTCTCAGAAAGGCTATATCGAAAGAATTCTTGAGAGATTTAACATGAACAATTGTTCAGCAAGAATTGTTCCAATTCAAAAAGGGGACAAATTTAGTCTCATGCAATGTCCTAAGAATGATGTAGAGCGAAAAGAAATGGAATCAATTCCTTACACTTCTATTGTTGGCAGTCTGATGTATGCTTAGACTTGCACAAGACCGGATATTAGCTTTGCGGTCGGAATGTTAGGAAGATATCAGAGTAACCCAGGAATTGATCACTGGAAAGCTGCAAAGAAAGTTTTGAGGTACCTGAAAGGAACGAAGGATTACATGCTCATGTATAGGAGATCCAAGCATTTGGAAGTTGTTGGATACTCGGATTCAGATTTCGTTGGATGTATTGACACTAGAAAATCCACGTTTGGTTATTTGTTCCAATTAGCTGAAGGAGCAATATCGTGGAAGAGTGCCAAACAGTCTATCATTGCTACATCCACGATGGAAGCAGAATTTGTGGCATGTTTTGAGGCCACGATTCATGCATTATGGCTGCGAAACTTTATTTCAGGACTTGGGGTTGTCGACACCATTACCAAGCCGCTGAAAATTTACTGTGATAATTCTGCAGCAGTATTCTTCTCCAAGAACGATAAGTACTCCAAAGTTGCCAAGCATATGGAATTAAAGTACTTTACCGTCAAGGAGGAAGTTCAGAAACAAAGAGTGTCACTTGAGCATATTAGAACAGATCTCATGATTGCAGATCCGTTAACGAAAGGTTTACAACCAAAGATATTTAAAGAACATGTACATAAAATGGGTCTTGGCTGTATTTATGACTAATGTATTTATGATGTTTTGACACTCTGAGCTCATTTATATATTTCTGATATACATTAGTGATTTCCTGTTTCTCATAATGGTGTGCACATTATTGTTTTGAGATATTACAGGATAAGTCTCAAGGAGACATTATTGTGGACCATAAAATTTTTTATAGCTTATGAACCTGATACGATAAATTACTAATGTTGTAGTATATGGAAGGGAGTATGTAGACAAATTATGTATAACCGCCATAACTCACATTTACTAGTTTATCGTATTATGGTATTTATGATGGACATTATAGAAGAGATTTGTTTATGCGCAACTAATGTTCCTATATTAAATATTAATATTATGTGATTATTGGGCCAAGTGGGAGAATGTAAGTTATTTTCATACGTTATGTGGCCCAATAAAATTAGGCCCATAATTAATATTTAATTAATGAATAAATCTCATCCGTCCGATTGGTTACTTGATGGACGTACAGATTAACTGAGAATATCTATAAATTGGTCCTCTCCCCACCCATTAGGGTTACTTCTTTTCCTCTCTTCCATCTCTAAAGTCGGCGGTAATGAAAGTTAGGGCAAGGGGCGAGAAACCTATTTACCAATTAACGCTTCCGCTTCAAGATAATGGATCCCGCTTCAGGTATGTTTTTCAATTACGATTATATGTAAGATTATCATGTTCAAGATCCTGGTGTGAATTATGTTTATGCTTACATATGCGACTATAAGTTATTTTATTAATATTAAAATATTAATTTTAAAGTTAATTATTTAAAATATAAAAAAATACTTTTTAAACAGGTTAAAAAGGAAATAGCATCAAATCAATTAAAATTGAAGGAGTCTATGAAAAGATCTATAGTTTGCTTTTCCACTAGGGGTATTAATTAATTGATAATTCCCTTCGAATAATAAGAATGCTAATGGCAATGGAATTGAGGATCTGTCAAAATCTTTGGTAATGTTTTAAAATTAGCACAAGAATGTCTTTTCACTTTAAGATTCATTGCTGCATCGTCCGAATGTCTGTAATTATTAGCTTCCGCATTTCAATTATTCTTGGCTTGGCTGCAACAAACAATAGTGAACGCTAGGGGTGTTCGCCGTTACTGCGGTTCCATATTTAGATATTTCGGTACAATATTTTTGATATTCGATTACTTAAAATGCAATATCAATATTGTACTTAATTAGATTCGGTATGATTCATTTTTTCTCCTTTCGATTTCGATTTATCCGGTCTGGTAACTTCGGTTTATTCGGTTCGAATACTAACTAGTACATGGTCATAGACTGTAATATTCTAAATTAACGTACTCAAAAGTACAAAATTAAAAATATTTATTCACAAAAGTTTTGTCCAAAACTAACAAATACCAAGTTAGAGATAGAAAATTGTACATAAAAGAATAAATTTGATCATTAGAAATGTCTATAAGCATATAAATTTTATTAGAATTTTGAATATGTAAAATAATTTGAACTATATTTTAAATTCAAGATGTATTGGTCCAAAAAAATATATGAGATAATATAATTGAATTAATTATATAAGTCCAATATATATGGATTAAATAAATAAGTTATAATCCATTGGGCTAGCCCATTTAATTGGGCTAAGGTGATAGCCCACCTCATTAAGTCCAAGATGACATATTTCTAGAGGCCAGTTTGATGCCACGTGTCAAATGATGTTGCGCACCAAGTCAAACGGAAGAGCCAATAGGACCATACCACGTGTCACAATGACAAGGCATACCCAGTCATACTGAAAGGCCAATTAAATCGCGCCACGTATGCAAGTGAAATGTCTTGGCCAATCAAATGTGGCCATGTCATACTTCAATTTGATTGGTCGGAAGGTTTGTTTGTTCTTATCACAATTATTCCCTTCCACAACTATAAATAGGGGTCTTCATAACTCAGAAAAGGGACCAGAAGTTATAGCAAGAAGCAAGAAAGAGCTCGTGGATCAAACACTGCAAATTCCTCCACAAGTTTCGAGCTTCAAGCAATCAAGTTCAAGTTCAAGAATGAAGAACAAATCAAGTTCAAGCTCGAGAACAAAGAACGAGTCAAGTATTCAAGATCAAGAATAAAGTCAAATCAAACACAAGGCGTTCAAGATCAAGGCTACTTGTTCGTAATAAAATTCGTGGCAACAATCAAGGTGTTCACGACAGATAAATCAAATTCAAGATCAAGCTCAAATGCCCTTGAATTTACACTAGAAAAGTAGAATCAGAAGAATCATAGAGATTGTATACTCAAATATTCAAAATAAAATACTATGATTGTTGCGATATTTTTGGTCTTGATTTTATTTTTTCGTCCGCAAATTTATTGTATACAAATTCTCGCACACCCAGTGGGACAATCTCTACCTCTCATCTCAACATTTTAATCACCAAAGTCCAAGAACATTGAAATGGTTTCAAAGAAAATCAACTCTGATTCAACTTCCACAAAGGGTGCTAATTGCAGGTTCTATGATGATGTGGAAAGCATCCTCGATGTCACCTTCGAAAGCTTTGGACCAGTTACGAGGAGAAAAGCAAGCTCTTTAGGACAATAAGCACCCCAAGTGTCGTCCGTGTCAACCCCTATTTTCGGATCTTCATACTCAAAAGGAGCAAGATCTTCAACAAACACATCTGAAGGAGGAAGCGATGTTTCTGAAAAGATCAAGAAAACTCTTGCTCTGCTTGACCTCTCCGGATCCAAGCACTCTGCAATGAAGGAAGATGATGATGCTTCAAGTGATGGATCCTCCCCACTTACACCACATAACGTGAGCCAATCAAGGATCAATCTGTGTGAAAATCCATGCTACTCTCCGTCATCCACGACAATCATGCAAGCCATGGTGACAAACACTTCATCTATGGAGGAGAAGTTGGGAAACTTGACGGAAGCAATTGCTGGCTTGACCAAATTCATGCAAAATTAAGAGGCTAGAATTGACAAGCTAAAAGACAGGGTGGGAATCTTGATGGAAGAAGAATCTACCCATGCACCCAACAAGCTCCTAGAAGTTCTAGAGAGTGACTCTCCCCCAAGACAAACAACATCCACTAAGGCTATCCCTGTCTCATCTGAAGGGGTGATTCCAATCGATCAACTGAAGTAGTTCATCGAAAGAACCATTAAGAAAAAATATGGAGTTACTACCAAATCCTCCCTCACATATTCAAAGTCGTACACTGCAAGGGTCGATATATTGAAGATGCCTGCTGGCTATCAACCTCCGAAGTTTCAACAGTTTGATGGCAAAGGTAACCCGAAGCAACATGTTGCACACTTCATGGAGACATGCAACAATGCTGGGACTTATGGAGATTACCTCATCAAGCAGTTTTTCCGGTCGCCAAAAGGAAATGCTTTTGACTGGTACACGGATTTTGAGGCTATATCTATCGATAATTGGGATCAACTAGAGCAAGAATTCCCCAATTGCTTCTATAGCACAAGACGCATCGTAAGCATGACCAAACTTACGAACTCTCGTCAACGAAAGGATGAGCTAGTCATTGACTTCATCAACCGATGGAGAAGATTAAGCCTCAAGTGCAAAGATCGCCTTAGTGAAACTTCTAGCATCAAAATGTGCATTCAAGACATGTGTTGGGGACTTCGCTATATCTTACAAGGCATAAAACCTAAAACATTTGAAGAACTAGCAACTCGTGCTCATGATATGGAACTAAGTATGGATACAAGTGGAGACCAAGGGCTACCTGTCTTTTAGCCTTACGACTATGAAGAAGAAAAATAAGAAGACGAGGATGGGGTCAAGTATTCATCCGAAGATGAAGCTGAAGAGTCCATGCAAGTTGCAACGCTCCTTAACGCACGAGCCTAAACTGCAAGTTATAACGCTCCTTAATGAACAAGCTTAAGCTGCAAGTTATAATGCTCCTCGATGCACGAGCCTAAACTGCATGTTGCAATGCTTCTTGGTACAGGAGTATATATTGTATGTCACGACACTCACCAATTTTGAATTTAATCTTTAAGGCGTAAAGTTCTTCGAATTCGAGCAAAGTCTTCAAGTTGTAAAGCTCTTAAAATTTGGGGAAAATGTTGAAGCCACAAATCTCTTCAAATACGAGCAAAGACTCAAGTCGAAAGCACTTCAAAGTCAAGCAAAGACTTCAAATCGCAAAGTTTTTCAAATCTGAGCCAAACTTTAAGACATAAAGCTCTTCAAATTCGAACAAAAGTGTTCAAGTTGTAAACCTCTTCAACTTTGAGATAAATCTTCAAGTTGCAAAGCTCTTCAAATTCGAGTGAAACTTTAAGTTGTAAAGCTCTTCAAAATTGAGCAATTCTTAAAGTTGCAAAGCATTTCGAATTGTAAGCCAAATCTTCACATTACAATGCAATTTCTCCATGTATTATGCTATTGCCAATGGACTTGTTGAAGCATTTAACAAGACACTCTGCAACTTTTTGAAGAATGTTGTCTCTAAGTCTAAGAGAGATTGGTATGAAAGGATGAAAGAATCTCTTTGGGCATATAGGACCACATATCGCACACCAACGGAAGTAGTCCTTCCACTTGAGCGTCAAATCCCATCACTGCGGCTTGCTATTCAAGAAGGACTCATCAATGAAGAAAATGCTCGGTTACACCTTGAAGAATTGGAAGCTCTTAATGAAAAGAGGCTAGAAGCTCAACAAAGCATTGAATGTTATCAAGCTCGCATGTCTCGATCTTTTAACAAAACACTACAACAAAAAAGGTATTTCGCGGAAATCTATTAGCGACAATAAAACAAAGGCCACTAAATGATTTCATAAAGTCAAATGTTAGCGGCAGATGAGCATTGGCCGATATTAAGTACCCTTTTACTGGCAGTAAACGAAAATAGCCACTGAAACTTACTAATGTAAAGAAAGTTTTACTACTTATTTTTTTATTTTTTCCCTCCAAATAACTTTTCACTAAAAAGCTTATTCCCTCCATTCTGTATATCTAGGTTCCTAAATTTTAGAAATTATTTTTGAAATGGCAAACACTTCTCATCACCACTACCCCTATAATTGATGCTTTGTGTCTTCTCTGTCTCACCGTCGGTAGCGACTAATCTCAGGTAACATAAATGATATATTTCTTTCACTTATATATATATATATATATATATATATATATATATATATATATATATATATATATATATATATATATATATATATATATATATATATATATATATATATATATATATATATATATATGTAAGTGTGTGTGTGTATTGGATTGGAGAGCAATTTGGATAATGTTTCTGTTGATAGATCCGAGTGCAGCTACAAGTCTTTCAAAAATTTGGTTAGGTATTTCTATTTGTGCGTTTCCTATAAGTTTTGAATCCCAAATTGAAAATTTCTTCTAATATAATATGTTTTTTGATTTTTTTTTCCTTTGATTTACTTTCTAGGAACACAATATTTTTTGTTGAATTTGTTTTCTTTTGATTTGCTTTCTAGGAGCATCAAATTTGTGGATGAATGGTTGTGACAAGTGAAGTCCGATTTCCACTTGCATGTTAAATTGTTGTTTCTTTTATGTTGTTGTGTGCTGAAGTAGCTAGATGAAATCAGTAAACATAGACCACTTCGGAGTATTTTAAGTAGCACCATTTGGTTATTAATTACCTTCTAGTTGCTCGACCTTTTTCCTCACGAGATCAATTTGCTCATATTTATCTAAGTAACTATCTTTATTTTCATTTTTAAATCTTTCTTATGTGGAATACTATGTATTTCACACCCCATTTCACATATGGAAGAACTAACAAAAGATGTTACAATTTGATATTTTCTACAATGAATAGAATTAGAGCAACTGAAGATTTAACAATTGTGTTTTAGTTTGATGTCATGATACTCATCAAGTTAATCCCTTATTAAGTTCGAGCAATTCTTTGATATCATCGTTTAGGGAAGACTACTAAGATACTTGAAGCAAAATGTAAAATAGTTTATTGAGACACTTAAGGTAGGTCGTGTTGACTATTTACTGCCAGTCGAATTTTACTACCACTATGCACTTTCTTTTAGTGCTTCAAAAGAAATAAACTATAGTCTCTAGTATACTTTGGAAGGATTGATACATCACGAGTTTATAGGATACTCTTGAGACCAAAAGAACACCCTTAGCAATAAGCAATCTATTTTTAATAAGTAATTCAATATTTTTATTATCGTTTGAATTTTATAGTCACTGAGCACTTTATTATTTAGTACTTCAAAGAAAACTCGAGATTATGTAAAGATCAAATATATCATGAGTCTATAGGAGAGGGTAGAGTATTTGAGGTATATTACTTGTTCAAGCCATGTTTATGTGGGCAATGAACGTTCAATAAAATGGTAAAGTGTTTGACGTTTCTATGTGAATTTTTTGTTTGTCTAATTTCTCAAAATTCAAATTTAGTGTATTAGAATTTAGTTTCTTGAGAAAGATTTTGACGATTATTATTGTTGCTGCTATTTGAATGTTAACTATTCTCCTTTTTCAATTTAATGTGTTTAACTGGACCAAATTGCTTTCAGGTCACATAAGATCATGTTTCTAAAATTTAAAATTTTTCATTGATTTGAATACAACCATACTTATATCTCATTTCCTAATTATTTGCAGGTTCAAATTAAAAAGATCATGCAAGCTGACAAGGATTTGTAGAAGATTGTCATGGTTATCCCTCTTTTATCCTGTAAGTGCTCTTGAAGTCACAAAGTTCAATTAACTAATTTAATATCTTTTAGCTCCTATATCGTATATGAAATAGGATTCAAAGAAATCTTGATGATATGACGCTTTTGAATATATCACGGATAAAGCCTTGAAAAATACATTGTCTTGTAGATTATGATCAGTTCACGCTAAGGAATTTAAGTTGTCTTGTTTGATCTAACAAACCTATATGGTAACAAAGTTCCAATAATACAAAATGCTCATAGTATTTCTTCTTCTCATTATGATACCTACTGGACCATTATTGGGATCGTAACAATGAATGAAGGTCCATTTTAATGAAGCATTTTCAGCCTAGTTATAGGAAATTTAAGAATCGAATAAAATACATTTTAATATTTTGTACAATTGTGAAATAAGAAATACATACACAATTCAAGCTAATTAAGAAATGTCATAAGAGAAAGGATACTCGTCGTTTATAGCATTTGGGAAGTTGTTTCTGTTAACTTTGCATGTTATCTAAGTAGGTATATGTGAAATATATAGACAACAATCGACAGTTAAATTGCATTTGTACAAAATTCTTATTAGTTGCAAACTTTGATCTATTAAATCTTAATTTTTACTTATCTCTCCTTTACGTAGATATTCTTGGCATCTTTAATTTATAAGTTTTATTGTATGGCAGAAGCAATAAATCTGTGTATAGGCCCCCTTTAGTTTTCTTTATCTTCTCAAATGTAGATGCAGTTAATTATTTGAATTTATCTACCACTTAATAATGATAGTAATCCTGCTTAGAAAAATTGAACAGCTTTTTTCCGATTATGTATACTTAAATTTAGTTCTCAATCATTGAGATGGCAGCAAAGAAGAATACGTTAAAATAGTTTTATGTCAATAGTTGAGCATTGGAGTTCCAATTTTAACTTTCCTTTTTTATTTCTTACTGTCTATTTAAACAGTTGTCTATTATGATAATTTTGTCAACTATTGAGAAATCTTCCTCTTCTTAACTTTCGAGAATATGTAAGCATGCCAAAACATATATTTCGTTTTGAGAGTTTGCCAGTCGATAATAAATATTGAAAGAACAAAGGAAGAGGGAAAAGATATGCTATTATGGACATGTACATATCACATAATTATTTTCTTGACTCTTCGAAGAATATCACATATGGTTGTATGTTTGATATTCATTTTATTATATCATTTCAGGTCATACATTTTGATATTCAGGAATTTGATGTAAGTTATTTCTTACAAATAATGTGGCTCAATAAGTTAAGGCCCATAATTAATATTTAATTAATGAATAAATCTCATTCGTCCGATTGGTTACTTGATGGACGTACCAGATTAAATGAAAATCTCTATAAATTGGTCCTCTCCCCACCCATTAGGGTTACTGCTTTTCCTCTCTTCCATCCCTAAAGACGGCGGTAACGAAAGTTAGGGCAAGGGGCGAGAAACCGATTTACCAATTAACGCTTCCGCTTCAAGATAATGGATCCCGCTTCAGGTATATTTTTCCATTACGATTATATGTAAGATTATCATGTTCAAGATCCTGGTATAAATTATGCTTATACTTACATGTGGTATCACGAGCCTGGATTACTTGAATTGATAATCTTCATTAAAAATAATAAACCTTTGCGAATGAGTTGCTGTTTTGAAATTATGTATACCTACAGTAATTACAAAATCACGGATAATAAAACAAAAAAAAAACTTTGTTTTTCCCGTGAAGTCTTATGTATGTTTGTACATCATCGATAAATTTGTGGGCCAAATAGTGTAAATATTATCGATAGTATAAATTTGTGGGACAAGTTAGCCGTTTCTGTGACTCTCTCAAATAAAAGAGAACATGGAAGTAATGGATAATTGAGCAGAACTCTTTTGCCTTTGCCTTCCTACTGTTTGGTCGTAAATATGTGATTCAATTAAAGGAATTGAAGCATAACTTGAAAGTTGGTACAATTAAGACTAACTACTTATGATCATGGTAATTTTCCATAAGTTGATTTAGAATTCATTACTGTTTTATCTTAGCCACAAAGTAATTTGATTGGGCTATTTGTAAGATTGTTCTATTTGGGAAAAGTTTATGACGATAACTGTTTAACTCATTATTGCTTAGTAAAAGTTAATACTATTTATTAAACTAGAACAGTTTCCTTTTATTTTGGACTGCTGAAGGTATTAAGATTATTATGTGACTAAGTTATTGTTAAATCCATTATTATTGTTTTTATGTATGTGATTAATGTGTATATAGTTTGTGAGTCACCAAAGTGACCAAACTAGATTGTTTGAAGTATTCACATGCATAAAATCTCATGATCTTTATTTTATGTGTGCACTCATGTTATATAGTTTGTTAGTCACCAAAGTGGCCAAACATTTATTTATGAAAATATGCATACATAAAATTATAGTTTATCCATTAAATTAATGAAATGCCTATAATTAAAAATTAATGGATAAATTAATTTTCTCTATTGCTAGAACTTAAGGATTTACCCAAAGGTAAATCAATTATTCTATGAATAGTGATATGATGAGGTAAATTAATATTCTTAGTCAAATATATATTGTTTGTCCAAAGATGGCATATATATTTGGTTAAAAATATTTAAATACCTATTAAATACTAATGGCATTTAAATTATGATAGTGTACCGTAGTATCTACCCAAAGGAGAATTGCGATATGCTTTAATTGTTTTGTTGAATCCATATTGATTTGTGAGCATGTATTATCTATTTTGCAGCTATTCCTTTTCATTCGCTTGCTTCGTCTATTACTATGTTCAATGGATTGAACTTCTCTGAATGGCGTGAGCAAGTCCAGTTCCACTTAGGTGTGATGGATCTTGACTTGGCTCTGCTGAATGATAAGCCCGCTGCCATTATTGATTCGAGGAGTGCGGATGAGAAGTCATTCCATAAAGCATGGGAACGCTCTAACAGGCTAAGCCTTATGTTTATGCGAATGAATATTGCCAACAACATTAAGAGTACTATTCCACAAACAGAAAGTGCCAGGGAATACCTAAAGTTTGTGGAAGAACGTTTTCGTTCTGCAGATAAGTCTCTCGCTGGTACACTAATGGATGAACTCACGACCATGAAGTTTGATGGGTCGCGTAGTATGCAAAATCATATCATCGAGATGACTAACATTGCGGCAAGACTTCAGACCTTGTGGATGAAAGTGGATGACTCATTCTTGGTTCAATTTATTCTGAACTCGTTACCTCCTGAGTATGGACCTTTTCAAATTAACTATAACACTATTAAGGATAAGTGGAATGTTAGTGAATTGTCCAGTATGCTTACTCAAGAGGAGTCACGACTTAAGAAACAAGGGAGTCATTCAATTAACCTCATGGGTCAAGGAGCCGGTAAAGGACTTAAAGTGAAGGCCAACAAGTTCAAGAAGAAGAAAGCACCTGCTAAAGCTCAACAGGATGCTAACAAGGAACGTAAGGCAGATACGTGTCGTTTCTGTCACAAGGAAGGACACTATCAGAAAGATTGCCCGAAACGTAAAGCTTGGTTCGAAAAGAAAGGTACAATTAGTGCTTTTGTATGTTTCGAATCAAATTTAGTAGAAGTTCCTAATAATACTTGGTGGCTTTATTCTGGTGCAACTGCTCATGTATCTACTACGTTGCAGGGATTCCTTACGATCCAAACCACAAATCCAAATAAGGATTTCTTGTTCATGGGAAATCGTATGAAGGCTCCAATTGAAGGCATAGGGACTTATCGTTTGATCATGGAGACTGGACGTCACCTTGATCTATTACGGACTCTTTATGTACCTTCAGTTTCTAGAAATTTGATTTCTCTTTCAAGACTTGATGTTTCTGGATTTGATTTAAAGTTTGGAAATGGATGTTTCAATTTATATAAGAATGCTATTTTATATGGTTCTGGTTTTCTTAGTGATGGTTTATATAAATTGAAACTCGATATTGGTTTTTCTGAATTCCTTCTTAATGTTCAACATAATGTTGGAATTAAACGTAGTTCACTAGATGAAAGTTCTGCTTACTTGTGGCACAGACGTTTGGGTCATATATCCAAAGAAAGGTTAGAGAGATTAATAAAGAATGAGATTCTTCCGAATCTAAATTTTACTGATCTTACTATATGTTTGGATTGCATTAAGGGAAAGCAAACCAAGCATAGTAAGAAAGGTGCCACAAGAAGCACCCAACTTCTTGAAATTATACACACCGATATTTGTGGACCCTTTGATGTTCCATCTTTTGGTGGAGAAAAATATTTTATCACCTTTATCGATGATTTTTCACGTTATGGATACATCTATTTGCTGAAAGAAAATCTCAAGCAGCAGATGCTCTCAAGGTGTTTGTTAATGAGGTTGAAAGGCAATTAGATAAAAAGGTGAAAATTATTAGGTCAGATAGAGGTGGTGAATATTATGGAAAATATAATGAGTCGGGACAATGTCCAGGTCCATTTGCAAAGTTCCTCGAGGAACGTGGCATATGTGCACAATATACTATGCCAGGAACACCTCAACAAAATGGTGTTGCAGAAAGGCGTAATCGAACACTTATGGACATGGTTAGGAGCATGATAAGTAATTCCTCGTTACCCAAATCATTGTGGATGTATGCTCTTAAAACCGCTGTATATTTATTAAACCGGGTTCCTAGTAAGGCAGTTCCAAAGACCCATTTTGAACTGTGGACAGGAAGGAAACCTAGTTTAAGGCACCTGCATGTTTGGGGTTGCCCAGCGGAAGCTAGAGTCTATAATCCACAAGAAAAGAAATTAGATTTTCGAACAGTAAGTGGTTACTTTATTGGTTACCCAGAGAAATCTAAAGGGTATGTGTTTTATTGTCCAAACCATAGTTCAAGAATTGTTGAAACCGGTAATGCAAGATTCATTGAGAATGGTGAAGTTAGTGGGAGTGTTGAAAAGCAAAGTGTGGAAATTAAAGAGGTAAGGGTCAATATTCTATTACCCAGAAATATGCCTACTTCCACACAAATACCAAATATTGTTCCAGTTGTTGAAGAACACTTTGACAACGCCGAGCAACATTTGGATGAAACACTTCATGAAGAAACTAACTCACAAATATCCGACACAAATGAACCACAAGAAATGCCATTAAGAAAATCTCAAAGAGTTAGAAAATCGGCTATTTCGGATGATTACGTGGTTTATTTGCAAGAGTCGGATTTTGATATTGGTCTTAATAAGGATCCGGTTTCATTTTCACAAGCCATAGAAAGTAATGAGTCCTGACAAATGGATTGATGCCATGAAGGAAGAGTTAAAATCCATGGAATACAATAAAGTCCGGGATCTCGTTGAATTGCCTGAAAGTTCTAAAAGAATCGGGTGTAGATGGGTCTTTAAGACCAAACGCGATTCAAATGGCAATATTGAGAGATATAAAGCCAAACTTGTTGCCAAGGGTTATACTCAGAAATGAGGCATTGATTATAAAGAGACCTTTTCACCGGTCTCAAAGAAAGACTCGTTAAGAATTATTATGGCTTTGGTGGCTCATTATGATTTGGAGTTACACCAAATGGATGTGAAAACTGCCTTTCTTAATGGAGATCTCGAGGAGGAAGTGTATATGGACCAACCAGAGGGTTTCGAAACTAAAGGGAAAGGTCAAATGGTGTGTAAACTGAAAAAGTCAATATATGGACCTAAACAAGCCTCACGACAATGGTATATAAAGTTCAATGATACCATAACATCTTTTGGATTTGTGGAAAATACCGTTAATCGGTGTATATACCAAAAGATCAGTGGGAGCAAGTTTATATTTTTAGTCCTATATGTTGATGATATTCTACTTGCTTGCTAATGACTTAGGTATATTGCGTGAGACTAAAGATTTTCTCTCTAAAAATTTTGAAATGAAAGATATGAGTGAGGCATCCTATGTGATAGGAATAGAAATATTCCGTGATAGATCACAGGGATTATTGGGATTGTCTCGGAAAGGCTATATCGAAAGAATTCTTGAGAGATTTAACATGAACAATTGTTCAGCAAGAATTGTTCCAATTCAAAAAGGGGACAAATTTAGTCTCATGCAATGTCCTAAGAATGATGTAGAGCGAAAAGAAATGGAATCAATTCCTTACTCTTCTATTGTTAGCAGTCTGATGTATGCTCAGACTTGCACAAGACCGGATATTAGCTTTGCGGTCGGAATGTTAGGAAGATATCAGAGTAACCCAGGAATTGACCACTGGAAAGCTGCAAAGAAAGTTTTGAGGTACCCGAAAGGAACGAAGGATTACATGCTCATGTATAGGAGATCCAAGCATTTGGAAGTTGTTGGATACTCGGATTCAGATTTCGCTGGATGTATTGACACTAGAAAATCCACGTTTGGTTATTTGTTCCAATTAGTTGAAGGAGCAATATCGTGGAAGAGTGCCAAACAAGTCTGTCATTGCTACATCCACGATGGAAGCAGAATTTGTGGCATGTTTTGAGGCCACAATTCATGCATTATGGTTGCGAAACTTTATTTCGGGACTTGGGGTTGTCGACACCATTACCAAGTCGCTGAAAATTTACTGTGATAATTCTGCAGCAGTATTCTTCTCCAAGAACGATAAGTACTCCAAAGGTGCCAAGCATATGGAATTAAAGTACTTTACCGTCAAGGAGGAAGTTCAGAAACAAAGAGTGTCATTTGAGCATATTAGAACAGATCTCATGATTGAAGATCCGTTAACGAAAGGTTTACAACCAAAGATATTTAGAGAACATATACATAGAATGGGTCTTGGCTGTATTTATGACTAATGTATTTATGATGTTTTGACACTCTGAGCTCATTTATATGTTTCTGATATACATTAGTGATTTCCTGTTTCTCATAATGGTGTGCACATTATTGTTTTGAGATATTACAGGATAAGTCTCAAGGAGACATTATTGTGGACCATAAAATTTTTATAGCTTATAAACCTGATACGATAAATTACTAATGTTGTAGTATATGGAAGGGAGTATGTAGACAAATTATGTATAACCGCCATAACTCACATTTACTAGTTTATCGTATTATGGTATTTATGATGGACATTATAGAAGAGATTTGTTTATGCGCAACTAATGTTCCTATATTAAATATTGATATTATGTGATTATTGGGCCAAGTGGGAGAATGTAAGTTATTTCTTACAAATAATGTGGGCCAATAAGTTAAGGCCCATAATTAATATTTAATTAATGAATAAATCTCATCCGACCGATTGGTTACTTGATGGACGTACCAGATTAAATGAAAATCTCTATAAATTGGTCCTCTCCCCACCCATTAGGGTTACTGCTTTTCCTCTCTTCCATCCCTAAAGACGGCGGTAACGAAAGTTAGGGCAAGGGGCGAGAAACCGATTTATCAATTAACGCTTCCGCTTCAAGATAATGGATCCCGCTTCAGGTATGTTTTTCCATTACGATTATATGTAAGATTATCTTGTTCAAGATCCTAGTATAAATTATGCTTATACTTACATTTGACATATGGAAACCTTCATTGCGATCAAGGGCACGTGAATTTCGTGGGGCTTATAGCCAATTGATAACACAAGTTATCAAAAGCTTAATTTAGTAAGTAGATTCAAATTGTTTAGCTTCTTTATCATATTGTCGACATTGTGAACTTGTGAACTAGTATTTTTGCTTGATGTAAATTTAATTAAGTGCATTATTCATTTTGAAATGGATTATTATTATTATTTATTTTTAATTAGAATAAGCAAAGTTATTAATTTGTCTTTCGATATGGTAGTAAAATAATTTTACATTGGTCATAACAAAAGTCCTTAAATATGTAAAAGAAGATGAATGCATGGATAGCTTTGTAGCAATCACAATTGTCTCTAGATGATGATTCTTTTGCCAACAATTGATTTTGTCTTTAGCGACAATAATAAAAGCAGCAAAATGTGTAATATACAAAATTTTGTAGGTGCTTCAGTGGCGATTGTAATTGCTGGTAAATAATTGCTGCTAAAACGTGTTCACATTTACCGGCCATAATAGGGGTCTTTACCAGCATTCGATCTAATGGCCGCTGAAGCCTTTATCGATGCCAGCAACAACGGCCAATAATCCATTGCCGGTAAAGAACCAAGTTCTTGTGGTCAAAAGGCCTATTATTACCTCTCATCGATCTGGAGGCAAATTCTCTGCTAAGTGGGATAGGACATATGTTGTACAAGAAGGTTATTCAAGTGGGGCTTACAAGTTGGTTGATGCAGATGGTATGAGAATCAGCCCTATCAACGACAGGTTTTTGAAGAAGTATTATCCATAAAGTTACAAGTCATCACGCTCCTTGACGGAAGAGCCTAAACTGCAAGTCATGACGCTCCATGACGCACGAGCCTAAACTACATGTTGCAACACTCCTAGCCCGCAAGAGTATAAACTGTGTACGGCCCAAAAAAAATACCCAGTCTGAACTATGGTATGACTTGATCCTCTTCACCGGGGTACATAGGCAGCTTAGAGTTTCATTCTAAGTTCAGTCGCATAAGTTCAAAAGATACATATTGCTCCAATTGTTGTTCGAATGAAGTATGAAGGAACGCAAGATCAAGCTGAAATGTCATCCTCGTGTTGAACTTTGATCTCATTTGATTTAAATAGGGCAACCCTCCATGGTAAATTGATATCTTCGATGGGCCGATTTTAGGAGGATGTCAAGTATTTGCATTGAAGTCTTCAAGTTCGTCGGCATTCAAGTTGAAGTCTTCGTGTCAGTCTGTCTTCAAGTTGAAGTCTTCAATCCATTGATCTTCAAGTTGGAATATTTAGGCCCTCCAAGTCTCAAAGTTGAAATCTTCAAGTCCGTCGGTCTACAAGTTGAAGTCTTCAAATTTTCCGATCATCAAGTTGAAAAATTTAGGCCCTCCAACTCTCAAAGTTAAAGTATTCAAGTCCGTCGGTCTACAAGTTGAATTCTTCAAATCCGTTGATCTTCAAGTTGAAATATTTAGGCCTTCCAAGTCTCAAAGTTGAAGTCTTCAAGTCCATCAGTCTACAAGATGAAATCATTAGCTTCGAAGGTGTAATGGTCTTTGCTTCAGACAAAATAAATCTTTAGCCCAGACGGTGTAAAGGTCTATGCCTCAGATAAAATGAAGTTAAATCTTCAAACAAGATGAAGTCATTAGCTTAGACGATGTAATGATCTCCGCTTAAGACAAAATAAATCTTTGGCCCAGACGGTATAATGGTCTATGCCTCAGATAAAATGTAGTTAAATCTTCAAACAAGATGAACTCATTAGCTTAGACGGTATAATGGTCTTCGCTTCAGATGAAATATATCTTTGTCCCAGACGGTGTAGTGGTCTATGCCTTTGATAAAATGAAGTTAAATATTCAAATAAGATGAAGTCATTAGCTTAGACGGTGTAATGGTCTTCGCTTCAGACAAAATAAATTAGGTCGGACGGTGTATAGGTCTATGCCTCAGATAAAATAAAGTTAAACAAGATGAAGTCATTAGCTCAGACGGTGTAATGGTCTTCGCTTCAGATAATAAATCTTTGGCATAAACGGTGTGATGTTCTTTGCCTAAGATAAATAAATTTTTGGCTTAGACGGTTAACGGTTAATGAGTACTCATCCCTTCACACTCCATAATTTTCTTCTTCATGCACGTATCATCTTGTTAAGCAAGAACATATCTTTCTTGCTTGACTTTCAAAAAAAAAAAAAAAAAGGACAACAAAGAAGAAAAGTACAAGTAAAAAGAAGAAATTACCTTTGCGTTACTGCTTCCGAGTAAAAAACAAATAGATTTAAGTGGCTTATAAATATTGCGAATTGATGCTCGACAAATATGAACATGGGGTTTATATAGTTTTCCTAAGCTGATTGGGAAGTGAGATTTCGAGGTGGGACATTGCTATAATTAGTTTTCTACAAGAACTTGACTAGTAAAGGCGGCAACAGCAATGTTACCACATGTTTATTTCCATTGTAGGTAACGTATTTGGGTTCAAAGTCCTGCGCGCTCTACGTCTAGAGATTGGAAGATATGCTCAAATCCATTTCTAAAAGAATAGAGTGAATGAGAAATTAGTTTCCAACATGGAAAGAAAATTGAGGACGCATGTTTATCTCATGGAATCCTTATTAGAGACGAAGGGTGTGTTTGGTATGAAAGAAGATGTTTTCCATGGAAAATATTTTCCTAGAAAATGTTTTCATGGAAAATGAGTGATTTTTCACTTATTTTCTCTTGTTTGGTTGGTAAGTAAAAAATATTTTCCGGAAAATATTTTTTATTGTTTGGTTAGAGAGTAGAAAATAGTTTTCTTTAGAAAAATATTTTTTATGCAACTCTCCTCACCCCTCCCCACCCCTCCCCCCCCACCCCTTCCCTAAGTTTCTAAAAATTGACACAATCTAAAGGAACTAGTGGTGATGCTTTACTTTTTAACGCAAAAACCGCATATTTTCGAACCCGTAAATTTTATAATTTTTAGACTCGTAAACTTCCAAACACATAAACCTCCAAACTCATAATTTTGGAATTTGTAAAATTTTGAGTCTTTAAATCGATAAATAATAAAATTAAAAACTAAAAAATATATTTTAATTTTGGGGGAGGGGGGGGCAGAGAGTGGAAGCGGGGCTGGGGGCAGTAAAACAAAAAAAAATAGAAATTTAAAATTTCAAAAAAAAAAATTAAGGTAAAAAAATACTTTTTTTGTGGGGGGGGGGAGTGGGAAGTTGGGTGGTGCAGAAAAATAAAAAGAAGAAATAATTACAAAAAACAATTGAGGTAAAAAATATTTTTTGGGGGAGGGGGTAGGGGGTAGGGTGGGGGCTGAGTGGTGTAGAAAAATAAAAAAATAAAAATTTAAAATTGCAAAAAAAAAAATTAAGGTAAAAAAAATACATTTTTTTCGGGGGAAGGGGGTAGGGGTAGGGGTGGGGGTTGCGTGGTGCAGAAAAATAAAAAAATAGAAATTTGAAATTGCAAAAAAAAAAAAATTAAGGTAAAAAAATATTATTTTTTTTTCGGTGGGTGGTGGTGGAGGGGTAGTAGGGTCGATGGAAAAATTTAAATAAAAAAATAAAAAAAATAAAAAACTTTTTTTGGAGAGCGGGTGTGGTAGATTGTGAGGGTGATAAAGGTTGAGAAGGAGCTTTGGAAAATATTTTCTCTTCTTTTGATAAGGAAAACATTTTCCTTCAATTAGAGGAAAATGAATTGATAAGGAAAATGTTTTCCAAAATATTTAAGCCAACCAAACATGGAAAAATTGGAAAACAATTTCCAAAAAATATTTTCCTTCGTACCAAACACACCCGAAGAAGATTACCTTGCAAAGAATGTAAGTTGCCAACGAATTCGTTTCGGAAAATAATTACGTGAATGTAATGAGATTACAACATATAGACTATAATCTTCAATCATTACAGTTTTGTCTTGTTCAAATATGAATTATCCTTTACTTTAAGGCAAAGTGCAAGTTAGTTGTGGAGATTATTCCATTCGAAGCTCTAGTATGACACCCATGTTTGGGACTTCACTAATACTTCAAGGCCTTGTCGTTAACAGTCAAGTTTATGCTCCGACAATACTTGAATTTGGGGGCATTTGCAAGCATATAAATTTTATTAGAATTTTGAATATGTAAAATGATTTGAACTATATTTTAAATTTAAGATGTATTGGTCCAAATAAATATATAGGCTAATATAATTGAATTAATTATATAAGTCTAATATATATGAATTAAATAAAGAGAATTTTTCACAAAGCACATTCTTTAAGACCTAATTAGCAATAAATAGAAACCCTTTCCTATATTTCGTGGTATAGATATATTTTTATGGTAATTGATGATGTATATAATGTATTAAATGTATTGTATTCAATAATGCAACATGAAATGACGCCGCACAAACAGGAATTCCAGTAAAACTGGATCTATATTAAGATGTATTAATCTGTATTTAGCGTAAAAAAAAGTAACGTATCTGCGCAATTCATGGGACGTTGAAGAAGATAAAAATGGAAGGAAATCAAAACAAATTTGATTTCCCTAATTTTAGTTAACTAACTTAAAGATACAATATTTGCTTTTCCTTCTATCGATTGACACAAATTCTATACACCTGAATCATGTAATTAAATACATCCGAATACAACTGTAATTAAAACAGTTAAAAGTGATTGGAAATACTTATGTAAACCTATGCAAAAAAAATCAATTGACTTACAAATGCATACAAAAATTAGAAAAATACACTATAATACATTTGAATACAAATTAGTTCATCTGATTGACAAAGTTGAATTAAACTGACATTTGATGAATACATCTCATTCGATCATTTAAGGAAGTTGAATACAAGTTATGAATAGAGTTGAGTATATGTTACTAATACACTTCAATTTAATTCAATGTAGCTGAATACATATGAAATCAAATAAGCATACATCTGAATACAATAGTATACATCTGAAAATGGTGTGAGGATTTGGTGTGAAAATGGCAGAAATTTATTCTGTTAATGGCGGAGAAGGGTTAGAAGGTGTATTTAAAGAGTGTTTATGGGAGAAGATGGAAATCTGTATTGAAGAAGAAAGAGAAAAGATGATAATTGGGTGAGAGAAAAATAAAATAATGAGAGAGAAAAATATTTTGTAGCATATATTAAGGCTTAATTATAGGATGGTATTAAAGTTAAATTTTTGCTATAAACTAAAAAAGGTATTTATATAGTGTAAAATTTTAAAATGGTATTTATATGTTATAAATAGGGTACTAACCTATTCTATAGGTGGTAAAATTTCCTTAAATAAATTAGTCATAATCCATTGGGCTAAGGTGATGAGCCCACCTCATTAAGTCCAAGATGACATATTCCTAGAGGCCCAGTTTGGTGACACATGTTAAATAACGTGGCGCGCTAAGTCAAACGAAAGAGCCAATAGGACCATACCACGTGTCAAAATGACAAGGCATGCCCAGTCACACTAAAAGGCCAATTAAATCGCGCCACATGTGCAAGTGACATGTCCTGGCCAATCAAATGCGGCCATGTCATACTTCAATTTGATTGGTCGGAAGGTGTTTGTTCTTATCACAATTCTTCCCTTCCACAACTATAAATAGGGGTCTTCATAACTCAGAAAAGGGACCAAAAGTTATAACAAGAAGCAAAAAAGAGCTCGTGGATCAAACACTGCAAATTCCTCCACAAGTTTCAAACTTCAAGAATCAAGTTCAAGAATGAAGAACAAATCAAGTTCAAGCTCAAGAACAAAGAACAATTCAAGTATTCAAGATCAAGAACGAAGTCAAATCAAACACAAGGCGTTCAAGATCAAGGCTACTTGTTCGTAATAAAATTCGTGGCAACAATTAAGGTGTTCGCAACGGATAAATCAAATTCAAGATCAAGCTCAAAGGCCCTTGAATTTATACTAGAAAAGTAGAATCAGAGGAATCATAGAGATTGTACACTCAAATATTTAAAATAAAATACTATGATTTTTGCGATATTTTCGATCTTGATTTATTTTCTCGTCCGCAAATTTATTGTCAACAATGTCTTATTACCTGCTTAGAGTTAATTGATGAACTTAAAGAACAAAGGAAAGTAAAATTTTAGATTTTTATATTTATGTTATAACTAATAATATGTGTATTGTATAATATAATATATATTTCGGTACGGTATTGGTATTTCGATATTTTATTCAAAATACGAAATACCATACTGATCGCGCCCAACTATGCCTTAGAAAAAAAGATAATGGGGTCGCTGCAAATATAACCTGGTTCATAAGTCCGAAGTTGAATCCTACAGAGAGTTAACCTATCAATTACAATCTTCAAAACCCAACAAAACTTCCGAATCAGCTTCCCAAACTTTCAAATATCTTTGTGGGTTATTTCTAGTAACTAATTTTTCAATAAACTAAAGAATTGAAGAAAATAAATGTAAGTGTTGTAATGAATAATGAGAAAGACTAAGGTGATGGTTTCCCCTATTGATGAAATCCCTTCTATTTATGCTCATACAAATTGTCAATACTTCTCTATCAATTATCAACCCTAAATTCTACCGTAATTCTCTCCCGAGCAATTAGAATAATTTACTATTGCACTCTTCCGAGCTACCCTAGCTAGCTTTAATTAGCACAGTTCACTTTAGATTTCACCCAAGGTTTCGTTATTCCTAATCCCACCTTTACACCCGCAATTATAGATTCCTCCAATAATCTAGGTGTGGTGTTGTTCAACAATAACCTAAATATGCACTCTTTTCCAAGTTATGCACACTAAATATGCACAGCTAATTGAGGATCCTATCAATTAACTACAACAAGAATGAAGTTGAACAAATAAAAATTTAACTAACAATTTGTATTCACATAACCCAGAAGTTCATCAATCAATAGGTTCCATCAAAATCTTAGATAAATATTTAGCTACTCATAACTATGAAAGCAAAAGAAATAATGGATTTCATAATCAAGAATTCAAAGTAAAAGAAAGAGAGATGTTAAGAGAATCCTCTCTTACTAGTTTTCTTGCAAAAGTAGTCAATAGTACAAAATTTGCCTCCTTTGGGCGAATCCTAACAATATATATAGGGTTTAGGTATTATAATTTCCATTTTTTACACTTCAGCCCCTAAATTTTACGCATCCTACCGCGGTTTCACCGCGGTCGCGGTGGAACCGCGGTGGGTGATGCCTTCTGAATTTTCAAATCTTCCACAGGCCTGTTCTACTGCGGTTCTACCGCAATCGCTGTGGAACCGTGGTCAAACAGTGCCTCGGATTGTTCAGGGCTGTTCCAGCACAATTTCTTGATTTGTTTCACACATGGCCTTTTTCACCTTCTTTTGACTCCAAAATTGCTCTTTTACCCTTCCTCAACTCTTGTGTACCTATAACACATTAAAAATACTAATAAGAGCATTTTGTCATAATATATATTATCAAAACAATATTAAAGTGTGATTATTTAGAGTATAAATATAGTCAAATTCACCTATTATCAATACCCCACACTTAAACCTTTGCTCGTCTTCGAGCAATTTTAATCACACTTTTAGGCCTATCTTATCAATGTCTCCCCCAAAATATGTCACACAAGCTATCATTCATGATTAGCCTAAGTAATGCACAATCCTTACTCAACTGTAAACTCAAATGCCAACACATTATTGCTTACTCTAATTATTATCACAAATTTGCAAACTTACCCTTTTCTTCCCGAGTTACATGCCCTCACACAATCATACTGAGAGAAGTTCCCACACATATGCAATTTATAACATGAAACTTATATATAGAGAAAAAATTTACTCACTCTCATCAAAGAGCATTTATATGTACACAGACACACCATAGGCTTGCCCCTAGTGTAATACTCCACTAATCTAGTCATTTAATCAAAGATCAAGAGGTCTTTAAGGGTTGTAATGTAGGCTATGGGATGGGTAGGATACTTTTGGTTATAGTGGCTAACCTCCCTAAGCACTTCTTTTACACAAACTTCCCTTTAAGTTTTTCCTTATGCTCACCCTAACCATTCTTTCACCTTTTATTCACTTTTAATCCCCCTTTTATTTTGGTGCAACTGCCTTTCTTATTTACATATATACATCTTTTTTTATTGCTTGTAAAGCATTTACCGTACATTGTCAGTTCACCATTTTCTACAATTCATTCTTGATTTCCCTTTTTTCAATTTCCCCTCACCCCACACTTTCACTTTTGCATATTCCTTACAATTCGAGTGCTTCTATGAGGTAAGGTACAACACCATATGATATAGATTTGTGAACATTATAGGGTTATTAAAGAACAGGCTTAAGGCTCAAAGGGGTTAACTAAGATATTATGTACAGGTGAATTCACAAATTTTTTTTGATTTATGGGGTTACACAAAGAAATGCCTCTATCATCTCTATAACTAAACAACTTCTATTTCGCTTTGCACACACACAGGGCAAGTTCTAGGTATCATGTATAAACATATAATGTAGGTAGAACTCACACACACTTAGCATGCAACTGATTCTGAATCAGGTTCATCTACAAAATCATATCAATGTTCAAGCAAGTTGTATTGTGTAATTTAAGGCATATCCTAGAATCTACAGTCAAGCTCAGATAATACACTCTCAAGTTTATTTTGGTTTGGCTAATGTGCATACTTGGGGTTACATATTAACCTTCATCCTCTAATCCTAAAAAGAAAAATCTACCGAACCCGGTTCAATAAAAACCCTGGAAAAAGAACCGTGGCTAAAAGAAAAACCAAGGAGGAGGTGATACACTACCTAGAAAAAGAAAAAAATGAAATAAAAATTTCTACATGGACTACTTCCCTCAAGAGTACTGTCCAAGTAGTCCGTCATCAGGAAGAGTCCTCTACTCATATTTTTAGATTTTTTTGTTCCGACTTTGACCTTAAGAAACCCGTCGCCAAGTGTCCATCATCGGGCCAAGCAAGCTATTACACTATACAACTAAATCTACAATGTACAACATACAATACAGAGTAAGTCTCCCATCCCACACTTAAAATCATGGCATGTCCTCATGTCATACAAATCAATTTAAAGCACAGTAGGGTTAGAAGACTTACCTAAGACTCAATCTGAGTCAGAGATGGTGGCGGGGTCGACATTGCATGCTCAACCCAATGCTCTCAACCATGCCATGAAGCAGCTTTCAGACCTTGAATGCCGATGTGACATCGCGTCCATGCATGTGTGCAGACCGTCCACAAAAGTGCATAAATCCGCAACTACTTTCTCCAAAGACTTAAGCATAGGTCTTGTGGACTGGGACCGGGATAGGCCAACTCCATAGTGAGCTTGCCTAGATGTACCTACGGAGTTAGTGGACCTCCGGGACTGGACAACCGGGATAGGGTCGTCATCGTCATCAATGTCAATAGGGTCGTTGCCTCTACCAACCCGAATACCAAAAGCTTTAAATGGAGCTTTTTGTGGAAGCTCACCATCAGTAGGTAATACGGGTGTGTGGTGAGAGAGGCAAAGAGTAGTGACCAAAGAAGGGAAATAGAATCCCTTGGACTTGAGGGGTCCCCTCAGCATCATTTCATCACAAATCAGTCGGGCAACGTCAAACTCACGCTGGGTGACAAAGCACCAAGTCATATTGCCCTATTAAAGTTAACATTAGTGGTGTTGCTGGAGGGGAGAAAACGATTACAGACAACCGTAAACCAACATTTGGAAAGATGTGTGAAACCGGTGGAGTTAAGAGTAATTTGGTCCTTAATCCAGAAAGGACGTCCACCTACACATAAGGCCTCTATCATGGTGTCCCAAGTGACAACGGGCCTGTCGTGCTAATAATCCACGTCACTGCTAAAAGCAGGCAGTCCTAATGCGTGCCTAACACTAGGAACCTTGGCCCAAACACACTTACCTCGCACGAAGACCTCCCTAGCCATGTCGTAAGTTGCATTTGCGTAGAACTCCTTGACAAGCATTTTGTTGACGAGAGCAGTTCCTGGAATAAGAATTCCATGTCCCTGCGTCGAATTTCCTCATACATGTCAGGCTTCTCTGCGCGTAGAGCCATCCTGTCAATAGAGATCTCCTGCAGCCATGCCTTGGTAGCCTTGGCGTGAAAGTCATTTTCCGCCTCTTCGCACTCAAAATGAGACTCATCGTAGGCAGGACGCCTAGACGAGCTCGCAGTATTTCTTGATCGCTTTGGTGCCATAATCCTGCACATAAGAAGCATACAAAAATTTCATTACATTAGTGCGTCGAATGGTTACTCAGACTTCACCATCCGTTGACTACAACCGTACTTCTCTAGTGCCATCATACCATGATCCTAAATTTTGACCATATATTTCCAACAATTTCACCCACTCTAACCTAATGCACCCCACATTTACTTCTTTTATCATGCCAACACCACCCCACGCATAATTACACCATCTCCTCATTTTTACAACAACAACTAACCAAATAAAAGCATCACATCCCCTAAAATTTTCAACACCATACATTACACCATAATTGGTCAAACCATGGCCCAAAACCATACTAATCAATCAACAAGCTAATTGGGTCTCCAAACCACAATAACAAAGCACAATTACATAATAATGGAGACCCAACCAAGTTAATTATCAAAATCCCAAAAATCAATTATACAACAATGATGCTATACTAATGGGCATATTAACATATTTTACACCAAGCCTAGGTAGGTTTTGAGCAAAACTATTTTAACTATAATACACTACTTTAAACTAGCAAAAATTAAAGAAAGAAGAAAAAGAAAAAGAGAAACTTACTTGCAAGTAGAAGGAGAAGAAGGGAAATAGTAATGGAGGAGTGGGAAGGAGTGGTGGAGGAAGAGGAAGAGAGTTGGGGGGAGTTTTTATAGAGAGAAGGTAGAGGGAAAAGAAATTAGAGAGAGAGAGGGGGTGGGAGGCGGCTGCTGGAATGAGAGAAGTGGGCGGAAATATTTTAGGTTAGGGTTATTAAAGGAAGGGGGTGAGAAGAGAAAAAAAAATTAAAAAAATTCAGACTTACCTGGGCTGCTCGCGGTCCATCGCGGTCGCGGTGGAACCACGATGATTGAGATTCAGAAGGGGTCACCCACCGCGGTTTGACCGCGATTGCGGTCCAACCGCGGAGGGTCAGGTTCAGAGGCAGCCTTCTACCGCGATCGCGGTGAAACTGCGGTGAGAAGGCTCTTCTGAATCTTAAGCCAGGCAACAGCATTTTTTTATATATAGTCTAACTATAATGTTTACAATTACAAATATTTCGTGGGTTGCCTCCCACGTAGCACCTGATTTAACGTCGTGGCACGACTTAACATAGCGCATTTTAAGGCTCGCTCAACCTTTGAGGTTCATGATAACTAGGAATTTTGCATGATTTTGAACCCCGTCTCACCTTAGCTTTGTGCATAAAATGTGTTTAAGTGGCTCTGAATTACTTACAAGTGCACTAATTTGCAGGTTTGCGCGAATATAGGATGAATACCATCAAAGCGACTCAAAATGGAGTGAAACCGGCAAAGTGCTAACAAAAAGATGAAGGACTTCAAGGAAGCCTGTGTGGACCGCACTGTTTTGGTGTGCGGCCGCACAGGCTGGTTCAGAGACCCAAGAGATTCAAGCAAGATCTGCGCGGACCACACTGATTTGGTGTGCGGCCGCGCAGGTGAGGATTAGAGAAGCCTCAATTGCAGACTGTACCCACGCTGACCGCGTCCAAAACTATGCGGTCCGCATTACTATACTCGCGCGGCCGCATGCCATATCAGTGCGGCCCGCGTGGATGGAGGATCAGAGGCTATGCAAGCAGAGTAATTGTACAGTGCGGCCGCATGTCATATTTATGCGGTCCGCGTCACTGTTCCCACGCGGCCGCATGACAAAAGTGTGCGGTCTGCGTGCCTGTTCCAGCAGAGGACCTTCAGCAGCCCAATTGCCCTACGCGGCTGCACGACAAAAGTGTGCGGTCCGCGTGAGTCCCGCAGGGGAATTTTTGTCCGGAAATTTCAGGGTAGTATAAATAGCTTCTTCTATTTTTAGGTCAGAATATACGATACACTGTAGCGGCAAAGCTCGTGAGGAACATTTACACGCCTATTTTAGGCAATTTTGTACTAGTTTGACTTTGAATTTCATTTCCATTAATTATTATGTCAATTTTAGCTTTTATTTCTTCTTCTTCTTCTTTAATTTCTATGTCTTGCTAAACCCATAGCTAGGGTTGTAGCCCAACCCTAGTATGGGTAATTGATGGGTTAGAATATTGAATGCAAGGATGATTATGGGTAATTGGTTTTGGGTTGAATGAATGTATTTAATTGGGATTTTGTGGTTGCAAACATGAAATCTACATTTGTGGGTTTGGTCTCTACTTGAGAAAGAGGGTCTAAAACCTCTCATTCAATCCCAACAAGAATTTGGGATGGACCCATGAGAATGGTAGTCCCAAGTAACGGGTATAAACCTCGAAAGAGTAATTACCCAACTTGAGCCTAAAGTTGCTTGGGCAAATTAGCCTACCCAATTGGTCTCTCGAGAGTCAATTGGGAAAAATTGTCTCTATACCAAGAGGTGTGAGAGTGAAAGTATAGAGCAACTGCTATCCGAATATCCCATGTATCATCTTCGCATTGAATTTCCATACCCGTTAGTTATTCCACCTAGGCATAAGCTACTTCCCTAGTCCCATTTATCCCATTAGAAAAATCATACTTAGAAATAGTCTTTAGCATAATTTAGACAACTCAATAGTAGTAAACAAAATAGTTGATACTTTGAAAATACCAAAAATGTTAGAAGATAAACTAGAAGCCAAAACTCAATTCTAGTGCAACACAATTATTCACTCCAAAAATCTAACTACCTGAGGAAATTGACCTCGTACCACTATACGGGTAAGAGTATTAGTGCCCACTCATACCTTCGGGTTGAGTTTGCCACGATCACTTTTTGGCGCCGTTGCCGGGGAGTTAAACGGTGTTGATTAATTGCGTTGCTAGTGTTGTGGTTTCCTTCTTCTTTCCTTCTTTTACTAATTTTTCTTGATTCAATTTTAATAGGTACAAATGGCTCTTAATGGAAATGCTAATCTTCCCCTTGGCGATGCCATGGCGGGGGAGGAGGTAGAGGATCTTGAGCAAGATGAATTTCTGGTACAAAATGTACTACGGAGGCCTCCAAATGCTAATCAAATTCCAGACCCTCCTCCGCCACCGCCAAGGGTTGCACCAAGACCAATGACAAATCAAGGTTATGCAAGTGCCATTGTTCCCCCCCGAATCCGGGCGGGGAACTTTCAAATTACAAATGTGATGTTGACACTATTGGAGCAAAGAGGGTATTTTACGGGCGCCTCAAATCAAAATGCCTACAAGCACTTGAAGGGGTTCGTAGATACTTGTTGGGGAAGCAAGCAAACCAATGTGTCCGAAGATGCTTTGCGGTTACGACTTTTCCCTTTTTCATTGAGGGGTAAGGCGCTAGGTTGGTTGGAGAGGTTGCCGAATCAATCAATCACTACATGGGACAAATTGGCGGATAAGTTCATTGCAAAGTTCTTTTCCCCTACTCATATGGAGGCATTGAGAGATGAGATTCTAGCCTTCAAGCAAGAACCAAATGAGTCGTTGCATGAAATTTGGGAGAGATATCGGACTATGGTAAAAGAGTGCCCGAACAATGACATGACCGATGCTATGGTTCAACACTTTCTATAGGGGGATCAACATGGCGAACCAATGCATGCTGAACCAACTAGCGGGAGGAAATTTCATGAAGTTATCTTTAGAGGAAGCATGTGAAGTAATGGATCAAATGGCCGACACTTCTTCGGCATGGCAAAGTCGGGCGAATGTACCTCAAGGAGATCTGAATGTTATTCATCTACATAAAAAGTTGCATGACCATGGACAAGCCATTTCCGAGCTCACAACAACCATGAATCAATTGGCGAAAGCTCAACTTCAACAAGTGCAAAATCCATGCCAAGTGAATTATATGGAGAATGTGTCAATGTTGAAAAGAAGGAATAGAGGGAAACAAGCGCAACAAAGCCAATATGATCAAAATGAGAACAACAATGATGGGGGATTTTCTAATGATGGCTTTGATGATCAAGATGAAGATTGTCAATATGTGAACAATTTCCAAGGCAATAGAGAAAATCAAAACAACCAACAATGGCGTTCCCAAGGCAATTGGGGGAACAATCAAGGAAGAGGCAATTGGAATAATAACAACAATAGGAATAATGGTGGAGAGTGGAACAACCAAGGAAATAATTGGAACAATCAAGGAAATAGTGGTGGCAATTGGAGTGGTAACAACAACAATTGGGGGAACAATAACAATCAAGGCGGGTGGAACAATGGTGGTAATCAAAACAATCGGGGGCAAGGTTTTCAAAGAGCCCCCATGTACCAACAACCCAACAATCCACCCCCTTTCCATTCACAAGGATCAAGTTCTTCGGGCAATGATATGGGTCGAATTGAAAGCATGTTCGAGCAAATGATGAAAAAGAATCAAGATTCGGATGCCCAACTAGCTTCTAATAATACTTCAATCCGGAATTTGGAAGTGCAAATCGACCAACTTTCTCAATCTTTGAACTCCCGACCTAAAGGTGCACTACCAAATGACACGGTGGTAAACCCGAAGGGAGGGAACAATCATGTGATGGCCGTGACAACTAGGAGTGGAAGAGGCGGTGTTGTAAATGCCTCAAATGAGAATCGAGTTGTGGATGCGGAAGCTTGTTTGAATGATGATGACATGCAAGTGAATGATGACCGTGTGGTTGAGCCTATAGCAACAAATGATGTGAGGAATAAAATTGAGGATGAGGCCGGGATTGAGTCCCAAGATACCATGAACCCGTCTAGGGAACACATCATCGATATTCCCGAGCCATCTATTCCAAAGGCCAAGGCACCCTTGACAAGGCCTCCTCCACCGTATCCTCAAAGATTGGCAAAGCAAAAAGGAGATAATCAATTTAAGAAGTTCATACAGATGATGAAGAGCTTGACCGTTAATGTGCCATTGGTAGATGCACTTGAACAAATGCCCGGGTATGCGAAATTTATGAAGGATTTGGTGACGAAAAAGAGGTCAATGGATTGTGAAACGATAACAATGACTCACCAAGTGAGTGCCATAGTTCATTCCATGGTTCCCAAGTTAGAAGACCCCAGAGCCTTTACTATTCCTTGTGCTATCGGGTGTGCAAATTTTGCCAAGGCACTTTGTGATTTGGGTGCTAGTATTAATCTCATGCCATACTCCGTCTTTAAAACCTTGGGCATTGGACAACCCCATCCAACATCAATGAGGTTGCAAATGGCGGACCGTTCTATGAAAAGGCCTTTGGGAATTATTGACGATGTGCTAGTGAGAGTTGACAAGTTTATTCTACCGGCCGATTTTGTCATTCTTGATTGTGAAGTTGATTTTGAGGTGCCCATCATTCTTGGTAGGCCATTCTTGGCTACCAAGAAAGCTCTTGTGGATGTTGAAGCCGGTGAATTGACATTTAGGGTCGGTGATGAGAAGGTGGTCTTCCATGTGTGCAAATCCATGCGCTAACCAAATAGCACCGAAGTGTGCTCGTTTGTGGACATTGTCACGGTGGTGATAGTGGATGACACAAACGCCATGATCAATGTTAAGGATCCTCTTGAGGCGGTGCATTTAAACATGGAGACCAACGAAGATGCCGAACATGTGTAATGTGTGAATGCCTTACATGGTATGGGCTCGTACTCATATGAGCCAAGGAAGCTATCATTGGATCTTGAGAACCGAAAGACTCCTCCTACAAAGCCATCGATTGAAGAGCCACCGGTATTGGAGTTGAAACCACTTCCTCCTCACCTCAGGTATGAGTACTTGGGTCCCAATTTCACTTTGCCAGTCATTCTTTCTTCTTGCTTGACTAACTTGTAGGTTGACGCCACTTTGGCGGTTCTAAAAAAAAGGAAGTGAGCGATTGGATGGACTTTGGCGGACATTCGGGTAATAAGCCCCGCGTTTTGCATGCATAAAATACTATTGGAGGAGAATGCTCGACCATCACTTGAGCATCAAAGAAGATTGAACGAGGCTATGCAAGATGTTGTCAAGAAAGAGATCATAAAATGGTTGGATGCCGGGGTGGTGTACCCAATCTCGGATAGTTCTTGGACTTCCCCGGTCCAATGTGTTCCCAAAAAGGCGGCATGACCGTTGTCACCAATGCAAAGAATGAGCTAATTCCTACTCGTACTGTTATGGGTTGGAGAGTTTGTATGGATTATAGAAAGCTTAACAAGGTGACAAGGAAGGATCATTTCCCATTGCCGTTCTTGGACCAAATGTTGGACCCCTTGGCGGGTAGAGCTTATTATTGTTTCTTGGATGGTTATTCGGGGTATAATCAAATCCTCATTGCCCCGGAATATCAAGAGAAGACTACCTTTACATGTCCCTATGGCACATTCGCCTTCTCTCGAATGCCATTCGGATTGTGTAATGCCCTAGCCACATTTCAGAGGTGCATGATGGCGATCTTCACCGACATGGTGGAAGACATTCTCGAAATATTTATGGATGATTTCAGTGTAGTTGGAGATTCCTTTGATGATTGCTTGGCAAATTTGGACCGTGTATTGGCTAGGTGTGAAGATACAAACTTGGTGCTTAATTGGGAAAAGTGCCACTTTATGGTGAAAAAAGGAATTGTCTTGGGGCACAAAGTTTCAAAAGATGGTATTGAGGTCGACAAGGCAAAGATTGAAGTCATTTCAAGGCTCCCTCCACCCAACTCTATCAAGGGGGTGAGGATTTTCCTAGGGCATGTCGGGTTCTATCGGCGATTCATCAAAGATTTTTCCAAGATTGTGAACCCTTTGTGTAGACTTTTGGAGAAAGATGCAAAGTTTGTGTTTGATGAGAAATGTATGGAGTCTTTTGAGTTGTTAAAGCATAAATTGACAACTACCCTCATAATAACCGCACCCAATTGGAATTTTCCTTTTGAACTAATGTGTGATGCTAGTGATGTGGCGGTAGGTGCGGTACTTGGTCAACGGCTCAACAAGATATTCCACCCAGTGTACTATTCAAGTAAAACAATGAATGAGGCCAATCGGAATTATACGGTCATGGAGAATGAGTTGTTAGCCATTGTGTTTGCCATGGAGAAATATTGTCCTTATCTTATGTGGCTAAGGTGATAATCCACACCGATCATGCCGCCCTCCGGTACTTAATGACAAAGAAGGATTCCAAAGCAAGATTGATGAGATGGGTTCTTCTCCTCCAAGAATTTAATCTAGAGATTGTGGACCGAAAAGGGAGTAAAAATCAAGTGGCGGACCACTTGTCTCGTCTAGAGGAGGATGGGAGGCCATCTAACGGCCTTGAAATCAATGATTCTTTTCCGGATGAGCAACTTCTTGCGGTATCAGTGAATGATATGCCATGGTTCGCCGATGTAGCCAACTACCTTATGTCCGGTGTGATTCCATGTGAGCTCTGTTCCAACCAAAGAAAAAAGCTAAAGTGGGAGAGTTTGGACTTTTATTGGGATGATCCATACTTGTTCAAAATTTGCACGGATGGAGTGATTAGAAGGTGTGTCCCGGAGAGCGAACAAATGAGCACCTTGGAAGCTTTCCATTCATCTTCCTATAGTGGTCACCATGGGGGAGTAAGGACGGCCTCCAAAGTCTTGAGTTGTGGATTCTATTAGCCGACAATTTTCAAGGATTCTAGTGAGTTAGTGAAGAGCTGTGATGCATGTCAAAGAGCTGGAGGAATTTCAAAGAGAGATGAGATGCCCCTAAATAACATTCTAGAAGTTGACATTTTTGATGTGTGGGCCATTGAATTCATGGGACCATTTCTTGTGGAAACACATATATTTTGGTAGCAGTGGACTATGTTTCGTAGTGGGTAGAAGTCGTGGCTCTTCCTAACAACGAAGCCCGGAGTGTTGTGAACTTCTTGAAAAAATACATCTTTACAAGATTTGGGACCCCCTGTGCCATCATTAGTGATGGGGGCTCCCATTTTTGTAACAAGGCTTTCGATTCATTGTTGACTAAGTATTGTGTTAATAACAAAGTCACTACTCCTTACCATCCCCAAGCAAGCGGTCAAGTTGAAGTTTCAAATCGGGAAATCAGAAGCATCTTGTCTAAGACGGTCAATGCAAATAGGACCGATTGGTCCAAGTAACTAGATGATGCGTTGTGGGCTTATAGGACGGCTTACAAAACGCCAATTGGTATGTCTCCCTACCGATTGGTGTTTGGTAAGGCTTGTCATCTTCAGGTAGAGCTTGAACATAAAGCAATGTGGGCCTTGAAAATTCTTAACTTGGAATAGGATGTAGCGGCTAATCTCCGGGTTGATAATTTGAATGAGCTTGACGAGTTTAGATTTCATGCATACTCCAGCTCTTCCTTATACAAGGACAAGATGAAGTACCTTCACGATAAATATGCTCAAACCAAGGAGTTCAAGGTTGGTGACATGGTTCTTCTCTTCAATTCCCGGTTGAGATTGTTTCCAGGAAAGCTCAAGTCAAAGTGGAGTGGCCCTTTTGAGGTAGTAGGTGTGACCCCGTTTGGAGCTCTAGACTTAAAGAACAAGAATGGTGAAATATTTCGAGTAAATGGGCATCGGGTGAAGCACTACTTGGGAAAGCCGGATGACAGCCAGGTGGTGGCACTTTTGCACTTGAAGTGATGGTATGGTAATTTGCGTCGTACCGCGACGTTAAATCAGGCGCTTCTTGGGAGGCAACCCATGTGTTTTTCTTTTCCTTTGTTTTCTTCATCAGTAGGATAGGATTTTTTAGCTAACAAAGTGTGAAGTGTTGCAGGGAGTGTGTTGAAATAATGCTGGGAAATACAGAGTATTCTGTTCTCTGAAGTTTGGACCATGCGGCCGCACTACAAAACAGTGCGGTCCGCGTGGGTTGATGAAAGTGAAGTCCTGAACCCAAGGAGACCCACGCAATCCGCGTACCAAAAGTGTGCGGTCCGCGTGGGTTGGACAAGAGAGAATGGGCAAAATGCCAAGTCTCTGAAGTTTGGCCACGCGGCCGCACCACAAATCAGTGCGGTCCGCATGGAAATTGGTCAAATAAGTAGGTCTCTGAAATTTTCCACGCGGCCGCATGACAAAACAGTGCGGTCCGCATAGAAGCTTAACAAGCTAAAGGGTTTCTGAAGTTAGGCACGCGGCCGCACACCAAAACAGTGCGGTCTGCGTGACCTGCTGGGAAAATTGCACACAAGTAAAATCCTGCGCGGTCCGCATGCCAAAAGTGCGCGGCCGCGTAGGTAGGTAAGTATGGGTCCCACGGCCTTTTCTATAAATAGGGACCTCTGGCCTTCATTAAACCTTTTGGCCAATTTTCGTTCTGAGACATAAACTACTATTCACTTCTACTCTTTGTGCTTCAATTACAACATTCAACCACTCTTGGTAACATTTCATCTTTGAATCATTATATTCATTATTTTAATTCATGATTAATGTTAGCATAACTTCTTAATTTCCTTATTTTCTTATTTTAATTGATAATTTTAGGATCAAGCCTGCTAATTAGAGAACTAGGGCTAACCTTCCTTGTTATAATAACTGAGTAGGGACACCTAGGACATAGGATATTGAACAAAATGGACTCAATTGAACAAAAAAAAAAGGTAACCTACCAGTTTTTGGTTTTTGCCCTACGCGACCGCATACTTTTGGTGTGCAGTCCGCGTGAATGACTGACAAATCAAGAACACCTACACGGCCACGGTCCAAATCAGTGCGGACCCCGTGCCCGAGGTTCAGAGAATGCTATAAGTGTTGATTTCCTCTGTGCGGACCACGTGCATTTCTGTGCGGTCCGCGTTGACCTCATGCAGCCGCACAACAAAATAGTGCGGTCCGCATGGGTCAACTTCAGAGAGTCTGTTTGTGGGGTGCTTGACCTGTGCGGACCACGTGGCAAACGTGTGCGGTCTGCATTGACCTCACGCGACCGCGAGACAAAAGAGTGCGGTCCGCGTGGGTCATCTTCAGAGGATACTACTGGGTGATGTTTAGTCAGTGCGGACCGTGTGTCAAAAGTGTGTGGTCCACATGGCTCCTGTTCTTCACTGTGCTTGTTTTACTTATGATATTCTCTCATTGTATACTGCTCAATTTCTTCGACTAACCAATATAGATTGTATTTTTGCAGGCAATGAAGAAAATATTAGCACAGCATGGGGGTAAACAACCTGGGAGGGGTGGACACTCCCGAGGGGGCAAAGGCAAACGGATAGTTAAACTTACCCCGGAGGCCCGGGAAAATATCAAGAAAACCCGAAAGATCATTCGGGAAGCTGACAGAACGGCCTCTCATTCCACGAGGAGTGACTACGTTCCTTCAAGGAGTATCACATCAGAGTCTGCCCCCTCCCACATAGAAGTCTCAGTACCACTCATGCCATCCTCATCTCCAGAGGAAGATCAACCCACAAAGGCTACTTCCAAGGCCACCTCCAAGCAAGTCAATGTGGTCTCGGACTCGTCTGATGAGTCTTGAGCTGAAAAGCAAAACAGTGATGACGAGTACTCCATTTCTCCCACAGCTTCATTATCAGGGGAGAGTGGAGGCTAGGGTGAGGGAGGTGAGCAACAGGTTGGGGGGATAGAGCGAACCAGGGATCCCAATGTGTGGGCGGATAGGTTTGTTAGTCAACAAACATGGCACAAGTTCCAAGAGTGGTGGCCAAAGAGGAGATTGATCCCAGAGCGGAGGCTTATAGATGTGGACCTGCTTCCGCACAGCCCTCACGTGCAAGCACAGTTTCACACAAGAGAGGGTTGGGGTTTCTTTAAAGAGCGGGTTGAGAATGCTAATGAACATATGGTGAAGGAGTTCTATGTCAATATTCACCATCTAGTCCGGGATTCTACTGCCACAAAGGTTAGGGACCAGATTGTGTTGTTTGATGGGAAGTCGCTAAATGAGTTTTTGGGGTTTGTTGAGGAAGATGAATCTCAGTATCTTGAGAAGTTAGCCCAGAAGGAGGAGGCCCGAACGTGGTTAGCAGAGGTTCTAGCGGCTCCCGGAACTGTTCCGATGTGGCTTAAAGCACAGGAGAAGATTTATAGGAACACCCTTAGCTTCGAGGAGAAAGGGTGGTTGACCTTTGTCTGCAACCGGCTGGATCCCACTACTTATGACCATTTTGTGTCGATTGATAGAGCGGTGTTGGTAGCTTCGATCATGGCAGGCTTCCTACTGAATGTGGGAAATATCATGTACAGAGTCATCTCAAAGGTGGCCAATGAGACCAAGACGAACTACCCCTTCCCCAACACATTGACAATGTATGTCGGAGAGTTGAAAGTGAAGAAGAAAAAGTTTGATGTTCCGGTGCCTCCGGCAGGGGCATATTCGTGGTATGATCAAAAGGGTCCGAACAACCCTAAGACGGCCAAAAAGGGCCAAGCCACCACTTCCACCACCGCTGGCCAGTCTGAGGAGCCGGCTGTCACCACTACTGAGCAGGCTACTCCACTCCCTCTGGGTCCATCTACAGCACCCTCATCTTCTATAGCTGATCCAGAGAATCCAGTCTCCAAGACGCATAGGTTCACAGCCAACCAGCTGTGTTACACTTTGACCAGTCTAAACAACTGGATGTCAGCTGCGACATCTAAGTTGTCCACCTTGACGACAGTGGTTCAGTCCCACAGTGCACCTGTGACGCTGGAGGTCCCAGCTTCCATTGAGGACACATTGAAGAAAATCTTGGACAACCAGGAAAAGATGATGAAGAGCAGGATAGCTTAGCTGAGGCAGTTGATTCACATAGCAAGGCACTCAAAAGCCTTGCTAGGGAGCACAGGAAGCTGAGGAAGGCCAAGGCCTCGACAGAGTCAGTTGCTGCTATTAAGGAGCAGGTGGACAACCCGGTAGTAGACCTATTGCTTGAGGACCCAGTACCTGCAGCCCAGCTATAGTCGGAGCAGTCATAGAGGCCTCCAAAGAGGAGGAGAAGGATGATCCCTCAAGTTGATGATGCAGCCATTCAGCTGACTGATCCACATGAGACTTACTCCAGACAACCACATGATATACCAGATCAAGAGCCTGTCCAGGTCCAGGTCCAGGGCCCACTAGAAGAGCAGCAGACTATAGGGGACCGGTCCGAGGTCCCCGAGCATAGAGAGGACCCAGGGAGCACACTGTTGATCAGGCTTGAGGGGCCATCTATATCCTTTCTCTTTGAGCTTTATTTGATAGTTAGAATTGGGGACAATGCTAGCTTTTATTCGTGGGGGGGTGTTCCCTACTGTTTTTTATTTTTGGGTTGTATATATTTGACTACTTTTATCACATTCGTAGACGTATATTTTAACACTTTGATCTACTTTAGTTTCATTTTGATTGCATATATGGATCCATCTTTGTTCATAGTCATTTGCTTTTTCATCTTTTGGTTGTTCTCGTAGAATCATTAGTTTTTGTTTTAAAGCTTTCAATAAACCCTTGGTTTTCTTAATGCCACGGTTCTTTCCAAGGGTAAAGTGTTGTGTGAACCGGGTGGCTCTTCCCTATGATAGATAGCGTAACAACTTTCTTAAGGGTTGAGTCAGTTTTTTTTTCTTTTTTATTCTTGTTTTTCAAACTTTTTTGTTGGATAAGGGTACCTCGGGCGAACTTCACTTGGGCCTAGCACATTTGTCTCCGATCTTATGGTCAAAGAAATCAAGTTGTGTCTAGATTGGTGAAAGTTGTGGCCTTGAGAGTCTTCTGTTAATCGAACAACCATCGATTGGTCATATGGACCAAAGTGTGCTCGAATCTATTTCGAGGTTGTTGTGGGCCTTCGACTCCATTTCTTGGTGATCTCTGAGTGTAAGTGTGGTGAGAAAGTAGAATTATGAGCCCAAGCACCATACCGATGGTCTAGAACTTGCCCCGAATGTTTGTTGAGGCAAAATCCTAGGTGAATCACTCCTTCCAAGTGAACATATCATGAATCACTCCTTCCAACCTACCAATAAATGAATCCATAGTCACCCCTTTTGAGCCGAAAACCTTGTTTCTTCATAAACCAAAGTGCAAGCCTATACCCAATTTAGACCTTCTCTTGGCACCCAAACACCTTCCCTTAAAGTGATTGCAAAAGCATAAGTTTGGGGGAGGAAAGACAAGATACGAACAAGGAAGGAACCAAAGTGGCAAAAAGGCACAAATGCAATAAGGAAAGGAAAAGGCATGAAGAAAAAGAAAACAAAAAAGAGAAAAACAAGCGAAAAGTTGAAAAAGACCCAAAATGGGGGACCAAAAAGAGTTGATAAGTGAAAAAGGAAGAAGGAAAAATGAGAATGAATTTATCAAAGAGGAAATGCCAATTGCAAAATGGAAGAGTGCCATGATGCCTTTCTTTCACCCCTTAAAAAGAAGAAATGCCAAAAAGAGTCAAAAAGGGGTTCCATGAATGAAGAAAAAGAAACGCTTTAGGGAAGGTTGAACCACTAAGAACCAAAGTCCTACCCGACCCAAAAAGCTTTCACAATGACTCCCAAAAAGTCCTATATGATCTCAAGTCAAGAAGAGCCTACATTAGTGGATACTTACATAAAGGGCAAGCCTATGGTACCTAGTGTCGGGCTTAGGGTCTCTTATTTGAGAGCGCGAGTGTGAAATTCTCCACATTGATATTGAGTGCAAATATCCTAAAAGGTGATATGCACTTGGGGAGAGCCGAGGGTGTGTGAGTTTGGGGTCCACAATAACCAAAGTGCTTGAGAAAGGCTCCTTGATGGATCGAGTCAACCCTCGAAGCTCTTGTGTCACACTTAAACCAAAATGCTTAAAAGGTTTCAAAAAGGTGTCAATGATACATTTGCATTAGGGGCAATTGTTAGTCCCAATTGATGTTTGTGAGGCTACCCCCGGACAAGTAGGGATGAATTGGTGTCTTTTCTCTGAAGGTTAGGTCTTAGTTTGGATTTGCTTGAGGACAAGCAAAGGTTTAAGTTTGGGGGAGTTGATAACTAGGAATTTTGCATGATTTTGAACCCCGTCTTACCTTAGCTTTGTGTATAAAATGTGTTTAAGTGGCTCTGAATTATTACAAGTGCGCTAATTTGCAGGTTTGCACGAATAGAGGATGAATACCATCAAAGCGGCTCAAAAAGGAGTGAAACCGGCAAAGTGCTAACAAAAAGATGAAGGACTTCAAGGAAGCCTGTGTGGACCGCACTGTTTTGGTGTGCGGCCGCACAGGCTGGTTCAGAGACCCAAGAGATTCAAGCAAGATCTGCACGGACCGCACTAATTTGGTGTGCGGCCGCGCAGGTGAGGATCAGAGAAGCCTCAATTGCATACTGTACCCACGCAGACCGCATCCAAAACTATGAGGTCCGCGTTACTGTGCTCACGCGGCCGCATGCCATATCAGTGCGGCCTGCGTGGATGGAGGATCAGAGGCTATGCAAGCAGAGTAATTGTACAGTGCGGCCTTATGTCATATGTATGCGGTCCGCGTTACTGTTCTCACGCGGCCGCATGACAAAAGTGTGCGGTCCGCGTGCCTGTTCCAACAGAGGACCTTCATCAGCCCAATTGCCCTACGCGGCCGCACGACAAAAGTGTGCGGTCCGCATGAGTCCCGCAGGGGCATTTTTGTCCGGAAATTTCGGGGTAGTATAAATAGCTTCTTTTTTTTAGGTCAGAATAGACGATACAGTGTAGCGGCAGAGCTCGTGAGGAACATTTACGCGCCTATTTTAGGCAATTTTGTACTAGTTTGACTTTGAATTTCATTTCCCATTAATTATTATGTCAATTTTAGCTTTAATTTCTTCTTCTTCTTCTTCTTCTTCTTCTTCTTTAATTTCTATGTCTAGCTAAACCCATAGCTAGGGTTGTAGCCCAACCCTAATGTGGGTAATTGATGGGTTAGAATATTAAATGCAAGGATGATTGTGGGTAATTGGTTTTGGGTTGAATGAATGTATTTAATTGGGATTTTGTGGTTGCAAACATGAAATCTACATTTGTGGGTTTTGGTCTCTACTTGATAAAGAGGGTCTAAAACCTCTCATTCAATCCCAACAAGAATTTGGGATGGACCCATGAGAATGGTAGTCCCAAGTAACGGGTATAAACCTCGAGAGAGTAATTACCCAACTTGAGCCTAAAGTTGCCTGGGCAAATTAGCCTACCCAATTGGTCTCGAGAGAGTCAATTGGGCAAAATTGTTCTCTCTACCGAGAGGTGTGAGACTGAAAGTATAGAGCAACAGCTATCCGAATATCCCATGTATCATCTTCGCATTGAATTTCCATACCCGTTAGTTATTCCACCTAGGCATAAGCTACTTCCCTAGTCCCCTTTATCCCATTAGAAAAATCATACTTAGAAATAGTCTTTAGCATAATTTAGACAACTCAATAGTAGTAAACAAAATAGTTTATACTTTGAAAATACCAAAAATGTTAGAAGATAAACTAGAAGCCAAAACTCAATTCTAGTGCAACATAATTATTCACTCCAAAAATCTAACTCCCTAAGGAAATTGACCCTGTACCACTATACGGGTAAGAGTATTAGTGCCCACTCATACCTTCGGGTTGAATTTGCCACGATCAGTTCATCCAAATGCAATTCAACCGTCTATTTGGCTTCATCCATGCCAACGTACAATTTCAACCGCTGTCCATTGACTCTGAAAGTATGAGAGCCATCTTCAGTACGTATTTCCACAGCTCCAGACGGTAACACTTCAACCACCCGAAATGGGCCAGACCATCTTGATTTCAATTTGTCCGGGAACAACTGTAATCTTGAGTTATAGAGATAGTACCTTGTCCTCGGTTTTGAAGTTGCGCTCTATGATGTTTTGGTCATACAGCCGCTTCATCCTCTCCTTATATAATCTTGTGCTCTCAAAATCCAGATACCGGAACTCTTCCAGCTCATGTAATTCAGTGACTCTTGATTTGCCCGCTTCATCCCATTTGAGATTTAGTTGCTTGAGTACCCACCATGCTCTATGCTCCAATTCAACGGGTAGGTGACAAGCTCTCCCAAACACCAATTTGTATGGTGACATGCCGATTGGTGTCTTAAAAGCAGTCCTATATGCCCATAATGTAATATCGAGCTCTCTTGACCAGTCGGTCCTTGCGGCATTCACTGTTTTTGTCAATACACTTTTTATTTCCCTGTTGGATACCTCAACTTGCCCATTGGTCTGTGGGTGATATGGAGTAGCCACCTTGTGCGTCACATCGTATTTTGCCAATAATTTTTCAAATGCCCGATTACAGAAATGAGTGCCCCCATCGCTGATAATTGCCCTCGGTGTCCCAAAGCGTGTGAAAATGTTTTTCTTGAGAAATCCTACCACCACCTTATTATCATTGGGGGGTAATACTTTAGCTTCCACCTATTTGGACACATAGTCTACAGCAACAAGAATGTACTCATTGTCATAGAATCTGACGAAGGGACCCATGAAATCTATCCCCCAGAAGTGAAATACTTCCACCTCTTGGATTGGGTTCATGGGCATCTCGTGACGCCGAGAGATATTCCCGGTGCGTTAACATTCATTACACCCTTTCACCCACAAGTGTGCATCTTTAAATACTGTTGGCCAACTATCTTTAGATCTACATCCACCTTGCGATTCTACGATTATTGTGATGATTAGGTAGTTAAGTAAACCTTCTCAAGACCGTACTTATCAACCGAATGTCAGAACCTAGTGCACCCCCATGTGCACAATTGAAGATCTCTCAATTCTCTTGCATTATAGATAAGGATGACACGCGGTAACAATGGTTGAGTAAATTCTTGACTCCCTTGAGATCCCTCTGCAGCGTCACGAATCGTCGGCGCATACTTGATACCGAGTACGCAATTTCAATACACGAGTGGATGCAAAAGAACATATGACATAGGCTCCAACTGAATAAATGGAGCACAATATGGAATTCAAAGAATTGAAGAGTTTCCTAAACAGTTACATAGCCCCTCGTAGATAAATACAGGCGTCTCTGTATCGATCAGCGAGAATCTAAGTAACTAGTCTGTGTCCCGTGACTCCTATGAACCTAGAGCTCTGATACCAACTTGTCACGACCCTAGTCCACCAATCGTGAACCTGTCGTAACGGCACCCAGTCTCCGTGACTAGGTAAGCCTAACACGATGCGGAAAATACAAGTTTATGAACATTAAATAAGAAAAATAGCGGAAAACATTATAAAAGGGATGTAACAAGTGCCGCTTGGCACATACATTCATCAACCACACCATATAGAATACTACCAAGACCCAGAATCCCACGGGTAACACAGACTAAAAAAGGGAAAGTACAACTGTGGCTCTATACATCAAGAGTATCCAAAAGCAAGGAAATGAGGGAAAATAACTACTATCACTATGAGAATCGAAGGAGGGCCTCCGGATCCGCGGACGTAGCAGATCATACCTCGAGGTCTCCGGATGTGCTACTGAATCACCTAGGATGAGCCTGTCCTGATGTACCTGGATCTGCACAACAAAAGTGTGCAAAAGAGTAGCATGAGTACACCACGGCGGTACTCAGTAAGTGATAAGCCTAACCTCGATAGAGTAGTGACGAGGAAGGTCAATGTCCTACCAAGAGAAAACAATAACATAATGATCAAAACAGTAATACGCAGGAATAAGTAAGAATGAATCTGAAATAATCAACAATATAGTAATTACTACAACCGACTACGATTAACTAACTACAAGTAACCTAACACAACATAAACTCAAACTAGCAAGCCCAGGACCTGTGGGAATTGAACCCACAGTCCCTCTCTATATTCAGCAACCCATGAGCGATGGGAATTTAACTCGCAGTCCCAATATTAGTATCTCTGGGTCTCCGAGAATTGAACCCGCAGCCCGTGTCTCAATATCTCAGGATGTGTCTCAATATCTCAGGATCTCCGGGAATCGAACCCGCAATCCAGATCTCAATAAATATATCAATAATCTCCGGGTCTCCAGAAATCAAACCCGCAGCCTTTGGATCTCAGGGAATTGAACCCCCAGTCCACAAACAATACCACTTCGGGTCTCTAGGAATCAAACCCACAGCCCTGGGATCTCCGGGAATCGAACCTGCAGTCTACCAACACAAACAATAAAAGAAACGCACAGAGAAAATATAATATGCTTAACTAAAACATCACCAAAAACCAGTGCCAACAATTATCAAGAAGTTCAAGTAAGACAGTTAGGCAATTAGACAGATAAATCCTATCTAATCATGCTTTCCTAACGAATATCAGGTAAATGTCACAATTTAATCAACTAAGAACAGAAATATCACGAATTGGACAATTCAAGTAAAGTGATTTAAAACAATCAGCGCATGTACACACCCCTCACCTCGTGTACAATGCGTTTAAACTATCACATAACATCCTAGGGGTGAAGGTTCCCCCACACGAGGTTAGAAAAGCCACTTACCTCGACTCCGGTACAAAACCGCTAAGAGACAACTCTCTTGGCATGAATATCGGCCTCCATAGGTGTAGTATCTGATCAAAATCAATAGAAATACATCAAAATAGGCCAATTAGGCACTACCCAATCGAAAAAATTCAAAATACACCAAAAAACACAACTTGTCAAAACCCGACTTTTGGTACGCTTCTCAAAAAATTACGAAAGTTATATATTCGGGTTCTTTATCTCAACACGAGTCCATGCATATAAAATATACCAAAATTGGACTCCGTTTGCCCATTCAAATCAATGATTCTCTATAATTTAGGTCTAGGGCTAAAACCCCCCATTAATCTTCCATTAACAGTGAAATACTCAAGGATTTTATGATAAAATAACGAAAATTAGGCCAAGAAACTTACCTCCGATGATTACCCGATGATTCTCCAACAATTCCCCGTGAGTTTCTCTCTCTAGAACTCAAAAATGGCATTTTTGGGACTATTTCCGCAACTGGATTGTGTTCTGTTATTTAATTCACTGGCTGGAAAATTGCCCTACGCGTTCGCGTTCCAATTCACGCGTCCACGATGCTTTGCCATCTAACCCTTCATGAACGCGACGCGATTCACGCGTTCACGATGAACAAAATTCCACAGTCGCCTACTTTACTCTTCGCGAACGCGACCCACCTGGACGCGAACGCAATGCGTCCCAGGCCACACCTATGCGAACGCGATCTCAACTACGCGAACGCGATGACCAACTTAGCCAGTCCTATGCGAACGCGGCTCAAGCCTCGCGAACGCGAAGGCCAAATTCCTATTGCACTGCTGCTGCAATTTTCTGCATATTTCATAGTTCAAAAGTGCCCGGATGATGGTCCGAATTCACCCCGAGGCCCCCGGGACCCCAACGAAAGCCACCAACATACTCCAAAACACGATACAAACTTGCTCCAATCATAAAAACATGTCCTTAAACACAAAAATCATCAAATTATAGTGGATTCAAGCCTAGGATTTCATCTAACTTCCGAAACTAACATTCAATCAAAAACCCGACCAAACGACGTCCGAATGACCTGAAAATTTGTAGACATATCCAAAATCACATAACGAAGCTTCAAAAATAGTTGAAATTCCATTCCGACCCCCGGATCAAAATCTCACCTATTGTTTGAATTCGCCAAAATTTCAAACTTCAGCATTTCAAGCCTAATTGAGCTACAGACCTCCAAAATACATTCTGAACGCGCTCCCAACTGCGAAATCACCTAACAGAGCTAATGGAACCATCAGATTTCCGTTCCGAGGTCGTCTTAACATTTTTTCAAATACGGGTCATTTTCCAACTATAAAGCTCTCATTTAGGGACTAAGTGTCTCAAAACACTCCAAATTCCAGAACCGACTCTCCCGGTAAACCACAATAGCAGAAATGAACTTAGGAAAATAGTTAAATTGGAGATCGGGGCACAAATTTCGAAAATGACCGATCGGGTTGTTACAGACACGTACTCTCCTGTGAGTGCGGGGTCGATCGTGATTGGGGACTATGGCTTAATCCGACCTGTTGATATTATATTGTGATATTGGCTATTCTTGAGCCGGTGAACCTCCTTCTTGGATGGTTGTGTACATTTATGGGTTGTGAGCCAGTAATTGGGATCCTGCGAGGATCGTTATCATTGTTACTGTGATATTGACATGCTATTTTACTACCAGTCCTGAGCTATCACTATTATTATGATTTTCCAAACTCTGGAACTTTGACATACTGTTTTCAACTAAAAAATAATAAAAGAGTTTTCAAAACTACTTTTGAGCTTGTGAGGCTGCATTTGCATATTAGATGACTCGTAGTGGATCGGGTTGCGCACCACAGCGTATTCATGATATTGTGCTTGGGCTGTAGGAGCCCCTCTGGAGTCTGAACCCCCACAGTGATGACGGGTACCCAAATTGGATCGGGCTACGCGCCGTAGCGGTCATTTTATGCATTGCACTTAGCTACATCTGATAGTTGTTATGATGTTCTGTTGGTACTTGTTAGTACAATTACTGTTGATATTGAGACTGTTACAGGGTATTCGATTACAGCTTTATATAGTGCTATATTGTGATTTCTTATCTACGTTGTCTTACCCATGTTCATTACCACTGAGTCTGGAAGTACTCACTTTACTCCCTGCACCTTATGTGTAGATCCAGGTACGTCTCAGCAGGCTTGATCAGGTAGCTGTTCAAAGGCATTTTGCGGGATAGTCAAGGTAGTTGTCGCGTCCGCAGGACCTGACTCCCCTTCCAGCTGTATTTTTCGTATTGTTATCTATTTCCGCACTGAGTATTGTTGTAAACACTATTGCACTTATATTCTCTTTAAGGGCTCTTGACTCTTGACCCCTCGGTCTTTGGGGAGTTGTGACTGTTTTGGGACTTGATTCTCGTGTTTGGTATATCTATCACTCTTGACTTATTTCTGTTATGCCTAAATTGGATAAAGTGAGCTTATAGCTCCGTGAGTGTTGTTAAATTGGTCGGGCTGGCATAGTAGTGTGCTGGGCGCCATCACAACCGGGTTGGGGTCGTAACAAGTTAGTATCAGAGCCTAGGTTTACTAGGCCTCATGAGTCTTGAGCCGGTTAGTAGAGTCTTGTGGATCGGTACTAGGACGCCTGTACTTATCCTCGGGAGGCTGCGAACCTTTAGGAAACACTTCACATTTTTTGAAATCTGTCATGCGATCTGTTGTTCTGAGAACTGAACTTCTATATTCTATTCTCTCGCAGATGGCGAGAACTCGAGCTTCAGGACGAGGTGGACGACCTCCATTGCCACCTGCTAGAGGCCGTGGGCGCGGTCGTGGTAGAGGTAGAGGTAGGTCAGTTGAGGCAGTGCCAGCTGACCTGCCCGTTGTACCTATTCAGGGTCAGCCCCTAGTGGTTGGTGCTCCAGCAGCCCCAACTCAGGCCCAAACTGTATCTATTGCTATTCCTGGTCTTCAGGAGACTCTAGCCCAAATATTATCGGTGTGTTCTGGATTGGCTCAGGTAGTATCAGCTACCGCTACTGCAGCAACATCCCAGACAGGGGGTGGTCAGCAGACCCCTGCAGCTCGCACACCTAAGCATGTAGTTCAGGGACTTCAAACGCCGGAGGCAGTCCCCGCTTAGGTGGTTGCACCCGTTATTCCTCCAGCTGCACCAGCTCTAGAGCATATGGTTCAGGTTATGCCCAACGACGAGCAACATCATCTAGAGAGTTTTGGTAGACTCCATCCACCCAATTTCAGTGGTACTGAGGGCGAGGATACCTAGGGTTTCTTAGATAAGTGCCAGAGGATGCTACGTACAGCTGGTATTCTTGAGTCCAGCCGAGTTGCATTCACTACTTTTCAGTTTACTGGTCCAGCATTGGACTGGTGGGAGGAGTTTGAGAGGCGTAGGCCTGCGGGAGCAGCCCCACTCACCTAGAAGTAGTTTTCTACTCTCTTCCTAGAGAAGTATGTACCTCAATCCCATCGTGAGGAGCTTCGTCGCCAGTTTGAGTGGTTGGTTCAGGGCGACATGTCAGTGACCCAGTATGAGCTGTGATTTACACAGTTGGATAGGCATGCCACATGGATGATCCCGACTGATAGAGAGAGGATTAGGAGGTTCATTGATGGCCTCAACTACTCCATTCGCATTCTTATGACTAGAGAGAGAGTTCTATCGTCATATTTTGAGCAAGTTGTGGATATGGCACGCTCTATTGAGGTGGATTATCGCCGAGAGACGGAGGAGCAGGAGGCCAAGAGGCCTCGTGGTTCTGGTAGCTTCAGTAGTGCTCCATCTAGAGGGCATTTTCAGTAGGGCAGAGGTCGCTTATCTAGACCTTCTCATTCAGGTCGCCCTGAGCAGAGCGGAGCTTCTTCTTCTGGTCGTGGCCGCCAGGGATTCCAGCAGGGCCAGTCTTCACTTAGTGCCCTCCCAACTCAGAGTGTAGCACCTACTACTTCTTCAGCCCATGGTTCGTCTGAGGCGAGGGGTTCCCTTCAGTCCCCTTGTCTAGCACCGGGTAGGTATTTTGAGTACGGCGAGTTTGGCCACATGAGGAGGTAGTGCCCTCAACTTCGTAGGGACAGGTCTCAGCATAGGGATCAGCCCTCCTCTTCAGCACCATCTCAGGCTAGTAGAGGTGGAGGTCAGTCTTCTCGTAGTCGCCCCAGAGGCGAGGAGCGATCCAGTGGAGGCCAGGCACGATTCTATGCACTTCCTGACATGCGTGATGCAGTTGCCTCCGATGCAGTGATTACAGGTATCATTTCTGTCTGCCACAGAGATGCCTCTATTCTATTTGATCCAAGGTCCACATATTCGTATGTGTCTTCTTATTTTTCACATCACTTGGGTGCGACCCGTGGTAGTCTTGATTTCCCTATTCATGTATCCACCCCCGTGGGTGATACGATTATTGTGGATCATGTCTATAAATCCTGTGTTATTTCTATTGGGGGTCTGGAGACCCAAGCGGATTTGTTATTGTTAGGGATAGTGGACTTTGATATGATATTGGGTATGGACTGGTTGTCTCTGTACCATGCTATATTGGACTGTCATGCTAAGACAGTTACGTTGCTATTCCTGGTATTCCTCAGATTGAGTGGCGGGGTTTGACTAATTTCGTACCTAGCCGTGTTATTTCATTCTTAAAGGCTCGGAAAATGGTTGAAAAGGGGTGTTTGTCGTACTTAGCATTTGTAAGAGATGTGGGAGCTGAGTCTCCTAGCATTGATTTTGTATTTGTTGTGAGGGATTTTCCAGATGTTTTCCCCTCAGACCTGCCGGGTATGCCACCCGACGGGGACATTGATTTTGGCATTGACTTGGTGTCGAGCACTCAGCCCATTTCCATTCCTCCTTATCGGATGGCACCAGCTGAGTTGAGGGAATTGAAAGAACAACTTCAGGAGCTTCTGGATAAGGGTTTCATTCGCCCTAGTGTGTCCCCGTGGGGTGCACCAGTGTTATTTGTTAAGAAGAAAGATGGTTCCATGCGGATGTGTATTGATTATAGACAGTTGAACAATGTAACAATGAATAACAAGTACCCTCTACCGCGCATTGATGATTTGTTTGATCAGTTTCAGGGTGAGAGAGTGTTTTCTAAGATTGATCTTCGTTCAGGCTATCATCAGCTGAAGATCAGGGACTCCGATATTATGAAGACTGCATTCAGGACTAGATATGGACACTATGAGTTCCTTGTGATGTCTTTTGGGCTAACCAACGCCCCAGCAACGTTCGTGCATATGATGAACAGTGTGTTCAGACCCTATTTGGATTCATTTGTGATTGTGTTCATTGATGACATTCTAGTCTACTCCCATAGTCATGAGGAGCATGCTCAGCATTTGAGTATTGTGTTGCTGAGATTGAGGGAGAAGAAGTTGTATGCTAAATTCTCCAAGTGCGAGTTTTGGCTCGAGTCAGTAGCATTTCTGGGTCATGTGGTGTCTCGTGATGGTATTCAGGTTGATCCGAAAAAGATAGAGGCGGTGCAGAGTTGGCCTAGACCTTCCTCAGCTACAGAGATCAGGAGCTTTCTTGGCTTGGCGTGATATTATCACCGGTTTGTTCAGGGTTTTTCATCCATTGCTTCTTCATTGACTAAATTGACTCAGAAGGGTGCACCATTCGTGTGGTCGGATGAGTGCGGGGAGAGCTTTCAGAAGCTCAAGACAGCTTTGACCACAACTCCAGTATTAGTGTTGCCATCAACTTCAAGTTCATATACTATATATTGTAATACCTCGAGAGTGGGGATAGGTTGTGTATTGATGTAAGAGGGTAGAGTGATTGCTTATGCTTCTCGGCAATTGATGCCACATGAGAAGAACTACCATGTTCATGATTTGGAGCTAGCTGCCATAGTTCATGCCTTGAAGATTTTGAGGCACTATTTGTATGGTGTGTCCTGTGAGGTGTATACCGACTATCGTAGTCTCCAGCACTTGTTCAAACAGAAAGACCTTAATTTGAGACAGCGGAGATGGCTTGAGTTGCTGAAGGATTATGACATTACTATACTATATCATCAGGGGAAGGCCAATGTGGTGGCCGATGCTTTGAGCCGGAAGGCGGTCAGTATGGGGAGCTTGGCATATATTCCAGCTGAGGAGAGATCATTTGCTTATGATGTTCAGGCGCTAGCCAATCGGCTAGTGAGGTTAGACATTTCGGAGCCCAGCAGGGTGTTGGCTTGTGTTGTATCTCGGTCTTCTCTCTATGATCGTATTCGTGAGCGCCAGTATGATGATCCACACTTGGTTGTCCTTAGGGACAAAGTTCAGCATGATGATGCAAGAGATGTCACCATTGATAGTGACGGCGTATTGAGGATGCAGGGCCGGATATGTGTGCCTAATGTTGATGACCTTCGTGAGCTGATATTGGAAGAGGCCCACAGCTCGCGGTATTCTATCCATCCAGGAGCCGCGAAGATGTACCAAGACTTGAAACAACATTATTGGTGGAGAAAGATGAAGATGGACATTGTTAGACATGTAGCACGGTACCTCAACTGTCAGCAGGTTAAGTACGAGCATCAGAGGCCCAGTGGCGTATTTGAGTGCATTGATATTCCCGAGTGGAAGTGAGAAAGGATCACTATGGACTTTGTTACTGGACTCCCTCGGACAACGAGGAAGTTTGATTCTGTTTGGGTGATTGTGGTAAGGCTGACCAAGTCAACTTACTTCATTCCTGTGTGTACTACGTACTCTTCGGAGCGGTTAGCTGAGATATTCATTCGGGAGATCGTTAGATTGCATGGAGTCCCAGTTTCCAATATATCAGACAGAGGTACTCAGTTTACCTCACAGTTTTGGAGGACATTTCAGCGTGAGTTGGGCTCGCAGGTTGAGTTGATTACTGCATTCCATCCTTAGACGGACGGACAGTTCAAGCGTACTATTTAGATCTTGGAGGATATGTTGAGAGCTTGTGTTATTGACTTTGGTGGTTCGTGGGCTGATTACTTTCCTCTCGCAAAGTTTGCCTATAACAACAGCTACCAATCCAATATTCAGATGGCGCCGTATGAGGCTTTGTATGGGAGACAGTGTAGATCTCCAGTTGGTTGGTTTGAGCTCGGTGAGGCAAGGTTATTGGGGACAGAGTTAGTCTAGGATGCTTTGGATAGAGTAAAGGTTATTCAGGAGAGACTTCGTACAACTCAGTCGTGCCAGAAGAGTTATGCGGACCGGAAGGTTTGGGGTGTATCTTACTCAGTGGGTGAGAAAGTCTTACTGAAGGTTTCACCGATGAAGGGTGTCATGAGATTTGGGAAGAAAGGAAAGCTCAGTCTAAGATTTATTGTCCCTTTTGAGATCCTCATGAGGATTGGAGAGGTGGCGTATATGCTTGCCTTGCCACCCAGTCTATCAGGAGTTCATCCAGTGTTTCACGTGTCCATGCTCCGGAAGTATGTTGGCGACCCGTCGCATGTGTTGGACTTTAGCACTATTCAGCTTGATGATGACTTGACCTATGATGTGGAGCCTATAGCTATGTTGGGTCGCCAGGTGAGAAGATTGAAGTCCAAGGACATTGCATCAGTTAAGGTTCAGTGGAGAGGTCAACCTGTGGAGGAGGCCACTTGGGAGATCGAGCGAGAGATGCGAAGCAGATATCCTCACTTGTTTGAGTCTTCAGGTATGTTTCTTGACCCGCTCGAGGATAAGCGTTTGCTTAAGTGGGGGAGAATGTGACGACCCGTCCCGTCGTCACGGGAATTACCACCCCGTTACTTTGCATTTATATGTTTTATGCTTTTATATCAGTGTTAGAGTCTATCGGGTGAGTTAGGAGTGATTATGGTTGAAAATGAGGCAAATAGCCTTTTTGAAGGAAGCTTGAATATGTAAAGTTAACCTGGAGTTGACTATTTAGTTAGAGTGCTCGGAATCGGATTCTGATGATTTGGTTAGTTCCGGGATGTGATTTGTGACTTAGGGGAGCGATCAGAATTGAATTTGGAGGTCCGGTGTAGAAATAAGCTTGAATTGGCTAAGGTTGAATTTTGGCGAAATTCGAACGGTAGGTGAGATTTTGATCCGGGGGTCAGAATGGAATTCCAACAATTTTGTAGCTTCGTCATGTGATTTTGGATATGTCGGCAAATTTTCAGTTCATTCGGACGTCGTTTGGTCGGGTTTTTGATTGAATGTTAGTTTCGGAAGTTTGAGTTGAATCCTAGGCTTGAATCTGCTATAATTCGACGATTTCTGTGTTTAAGGGAGTGTATTTATAATTGGAACAAGTTTGTATCGTGTTTTGGAGTATGTTGGTGGTTTTCGTTGGGGTCCCGGAGGCTTCGGTGTGAATTTGGACCATCATCCGGGCATTTTGAGACTTATAAGTTTGTAGAAAATTGCAACTTCAGTGCAGCAGAAATTAAGCCTTCGCGTTCGCGAGGCAAGGCCCGCATTTGCGTAGGCAGGGTTAAGTTGAGCATCGCGTTCATGATGCTGGGCGTCGCATTCGCGTAGAAGAAAGCAGGAAAGCTTCGCGTTCGCGTACGAGGAATATAGGAAGCATCGCGTTCGCGTCCCTAAGGTCGCGTTCGCATAGAGTAAATCTGGCGGCTGAGGAAATTGGTCATCGCGAACGCATGTTGCAGTGTCGCGTTCATGAAGGGTAAGTTGGGATGTGCATTGCGGACGTGTGGGAGGTCACGCGAACGCGTAGAGATAATTGGTCAGGCAGTGAATTAAATTCCAGAACACAGATCAGTCGCAGGTTCAGTCATAAAACCTCCATTTTTGAGTCTTAGAGAGAGAAACTTACAGGATATTGCTGGGAATTCATCGGGTATTCGTCAGAGGTAAGTTTTATGGCCTAATTACAGTATTTTATCATGGAATCTTTGGGTATTTCTCTGTTAATGGAAGATTAAAGGGGAATTTTAGTTCTAGGCCTAAATTATGGAAAATCACTGATTTGAATGGGCAAATGGAGTCCGATTTTGGTAAATTTTATATGCCTAGACTCGTGTTGAGACGAGGGTTCCGAATATGTAACTTTTGTAATTTTTCGAGAAGCGTACCGAAAGTCGAGTTTTGGCAACTTTGTAGTTTTTGGTGTAAATTTGTTTGACTAGGTATATCCCATTGGCCTATTTTGATGTATTTCCACTATATTTGATCAGATTATACGCCTGCGGAGGTTGATTCTCATGGAAAAGGCATCGCAGATTAGTCGTCGAGCCGAATTGAGGTGAGTAATGGATGTGGGTGATGACCAACGGGTTCAAAACCCCGGTATACCACTTTGTAACGTTGTATAGCGGCGAGACACGTACTCTTCTGTGAGTGCGGGGTCGATTGTGATTGGGGACTATGGCTTAGTCTGACATGTTGATATTATATTGTGATATTGGCTATTCTTGAGCCGGTGAACCTCCTTCTCGGATGGTTGTGTACTTTTATGGGTTGTGAGCCAGTTATTGGGATCATGTGAGGATCGGTATCCTTGTTTCTGTGATTTTGACATGCTAGTGTTACTACCAGTCCGGAGCTATTACTGTTATTATGATTTTCCAAACTCTGGAACTTTGACATATTGTTTTCAACTGAAAAATGATAAAAGAGTTTTCAAAACTACTTTTGAGCCTGCGAGGCTGCATTTGCATATTAGCTGGCTGGTAGTGGATCGGGCTGCGCGCCGCAGCGTATTCATGATATTGTGCTTGGGCTGTAGGAGCCCCTCCGGAGTCTGAACCCCTACAGTGAGCACGGGTACCCAAATTGGATCAGGCTGCGCGCCGTAGCGATCATTTCATGCATTGCATTGCATTCAGCTACATCTGATAGCTGTTATGTTGTTCTGTTGGTACTTGTTAGTACAGTTACTATTGATATTGAGACTGTTACAGGGTATTCGATTACAACTTTACATAGTCCTATATTGTGATTTCTTATCTACGTTGTCTTACCCCTGTTCATTACCACTGAGTCTGGAAGTACTCACTTTACTCCCTGCACCTTGTGTGCAGATCCAGGTACGTCTCAACAGACCTTATCCGGTAGCTGTTCAGAGGCATTTTGAGGGATAGTCAAGGTAGCTGCCACGTCCGCAGGACCTGACTCCCCTTCCAACCGTCTTTTCATTTCGTATTGTTATCTATTTTCTCACTGAGTATTGTTGTAAACACTATTGCACTTATATTCTCTTTAGAGGTTCTTGACTCTTGACCCCTCGGTCTTTGGGGAGTTGTGACTGTTTTGGGACTTGATTCCCGTATTTGGTATTTCTATAACTGTTGACTTATTTCTATTATGCCTAAATTGGATAAAGTGAGCTTATAGCTCCATGAGTGTTGTTAAATTGGTCGGGCTGGCCTAGCAGTGTGTTGGGCGCCATAACGACCAGGTTGGGGTCGTGACAAAACCCTAGTGTTTCAACGAACACAAAGTTTGGTAGCAAATCACACCTAATGTTACTTTGTTTGATGCAAAAAGTATGCAGAAGAATAAGGAGAAACTCATAAAATCATAGTGAAATTCTGAGTAGAATAGTGTTGTATTTATAGCCAAAGTTGGACTGAAATCTGAAGAGGTGCAACTCTTCAGAATGATTGTTTATGCACAAAGGCCACAACATAAATGTCATTACATAAATGGCCATTTATTCATCAATAAAGAGGAAAAATTGAAGGTTAGTTAATTTTTTGTTACCAATACAAAAAAAAAATAGATTGGAGGATTTAATATGTGATGACCCGGCCCGTCGTCACGAGAATTACCACCCTGTTACCCCTTCATTTATGTGTTTCATGTTTCTATATAAGTGTTAGAATCTATCGGGTGAGTTAGGAGTGATTCTGGTTGAAAATGAGGCATATAGCCTTTTGAAATGAAGCTTGTTTATGAAAAGTCAACCTGGAGTTGACTAAGTGGTTAGAGGGCTCAGAATCAAATTTTGATGATTTCGTTAGTTCCAGGAGGTGATTTGTGACTTAGGGGAGTGATCGGAATTGAATTTGGAGGTCCGGTGTAGAAATAGGCTTGAATTGGCTAAGATGGAATTTTGGCGAAATCCGATTGATAGGTGAGATTTTGATCAGGGAGTTGAAATGGAATTTTGACAGTTGCAGTAGCTTCGTTCGGTGATTTTGGATATGTTTGCAAATTTTCAGGTCATTCGGATATCGTTTGGTCGGGTTTTTGATTGGATGTTGGTTTCAGAAGTTCTAGTTGAAACTTAGGCTTGAATTCGCCTTGATTAGATGATTTCCATATTTAAGTGTGTCTTTTTATTATTGGAACAAGTTCGTATTGTATTTTGGAGTAGGTTGGTGGTTTTCGTTGGGGTCCCGGGGGCCTCGGGATGAATCCAGGGGTCCAAACGGACCATTTTTTACTAAAGGAATAGGCACATTTGCTGTCATAACTGCAGAGGTATTTTGTTCTCTACGATCGCATGAGGAGCCATGCGATCGCGTAGAAGGATTTTGAGAGGCAATCAATTTTTTCTCTGTGATCGCATGGCCTAGGCTGCGATCGCATATTAATGGGAGGTGAAGCAGTGCGATCGCGAGGCCTAGGACGCGATCAGATAGAAGCTTTTGGAGGGCAGCTATTTCTTGTACTATGCTATCACATAGTGCTGATTGCGATCGCATAAAGTGTTGTGGAGCCCAGGAAAATTTGTTCATCGCGATCGCAAGCCAAGGGCTGCGATCGCATAGAGATAACTAGGCTGACAGAAGGGTTTAAACCAGAACATTTCAGTCGCGAACTAATAGCATATTTCCTCCATTTTTGAGTTCCTTGAGAGCCAAGTAGCGGAAATTGTAGGGGATTTCATCGGGAAAACATTGGAGGTAAGTTTTATGGTCTAAATACACAATTTTATCTTAGAATCTTCATATGTTTTACTGAAAATGAAAGGATTAATGGGGGATTTTTGCTCTAAGCCTAGGTTATGGTAAATCATCGACTTGAATGGGCAAACGGAGTCCGATTTTGATAAACTTTATATGTATGGACTCGTGTTGAGATAAGAATTTCAAAAATATAACTTTTGTAATTTTTCGAGAAGCGTGCCGAAAGTCGGGTTTTGGCAACTTTGTAGTTTTTGGTGTAATTCGAGTTGTTTCGATTGGGTAATGTCCCTTTAGCCTATTTTGATGCATTTCTATTTATTTTGATCAGATTCTACACCTGTGGAGGCCTATTCTCGTGGCAAGGGCATTGCGGACTAGTCTTCGAGCCGAGTCGAGGTGAGTAATGGGTGTGGGTGATGACCAGCGGGTTCGAAACCCCGGTATATCACTATGTGACGCTGTATTAAGGCCAGACACATACTCTCCTATGAGTGCGGGGTAGAATGTGATTGGGGACTATGGCTTAGTCCGACCTGATGATACTATACTGTGTTAGTGACTATTATTGAGCTGGTGTACCTCCTACTTGCATGGTTGTGGGTACTATGGGCTATAAGCCAATTATTGGGATCCCGCGAGGATCGTTGCTACTGTTTCTATGATATTGACATGCTATTTTGATACCAATCTTGAGCTATTACTGTCTAAAATGGTTTTCCAAACTCTAGAATTTCTGAAACCTGTTTTTACTGAAAAATGATAAAAGAGATTTCAAATATTATTTCTGTGCCTGTGAGACTGCATTGCATTATAGCTGACTGGTAGTGGATCGGGCTGCGCGCCTCAGCATATCATGATATTTTGCTTGGGATGTAGGAGCCCCTCCGGTGTCTGAACCCCTACAGTGAGCACGGGTACCCAAATAGATCGGGCTACGTGCCGTAGCGGTCATATTCATGCATTGCATTGCATTGCATTGCATTTAGCTATACATGTTATTCTGATAGCTGATATTGCTGGATTCTGATACTGCTCATGTTGGTAATTGATACAGGATCTTGTTGTATAACTTTACTTAGTGTTGTATTGGGTTTTCTTACCTTCGTTGTCTTACCCTTGCTTATTACCACTAAGTTGGAAGTACTCACACTACTCCCTGCACCTTGTGTGCAGATCCAGGTACATCACAGCAGAGTTGAGACTTCATCTGCTCGGAGAGCTTTACTTGGACAGTCGAGGTAGCTGCCAGCGTCCGCAGGACCTGACACTCCAGTTTATCCTTATTTGCTTAGTCTATTCTACACTTGTGCACAGTTGTATACACTATCACAGCTTATAAATTCTGGTAGAGGCTCATGACTTATGGATCCTAATTCGGTGGGAGGTTTATATTGATTTTGGGGATGTCTAATCCTGATGTGTTGGATATTATTTTCATTATACTATCATTGTTTATGCTTAAAAGGGTACATTGTGAGCTGATAGCTCTGTGTAATAGTTGATTGGCCGGGCTGGCCTAGCAATGTGCTGGACGCCATCACGATCGAATTTTGGGGTCGTGACATAATATTAATATTTTTGTTATTGAAACAAATATTTAATAAAATTTCTGTTAATATTTTACTATTAACAAATAAATTTAGTCCAATAAGTTAACTAATAAATCATTTGACCAAATTCGATTCCGAATTCGAAATTGAATCTGAAGCCGTAGCCATAGCCAAAGCCGAGCCGAGCGAGCAACAACAACGATGGCGTGAGGTTTGCCATCTTCTCAACTCTTTAAGAGCTAGAAGAAGAGCAATTGCTTATATCCCTTAAAAATCTCTTCCTCTTCTAATATGGGACAATATCCATTTATCAAGGGAGAAAACTTAAAAATTCATTTCCCTCCATTTCCCATTCATCATCTTTTAAGTATTTAATATATTAATTAAATACATAAAAAATCCAACAATCTCCCACATGAATGGGGAATGGCTATATCACAAAGTATGCATGAAAAATTATGTGATTTGCAAGTAAGAATTAATTACATCTGGATAAGTAGGTTTCCCTTTGAACTTTCCGTAGTGAACTTATGTCGGATATACTCGATCAATCGGTAGATTTGATAACTTTGAACCGTAGAACTTTAGTGTATACCTAGACAACCACAAGTCACACAACCAACCCTTATTCGTGTTTGGTTCTCATTGTTGTGTTCGTTTCAGCCATGAACACCGCCTAGTTTCATAAGTGTGTAGAGAACTGGCTTACAAAGTCTCCTTAAAGAGGCTAACACTTCACACTTACATAGGTGATTCCTAAATTTGTCATCCTGTAGATATACTATTTGATACCCCATATCAAATTTATAAATCATTAAAAAGCCTGAATGCTTTATCCTTGGCACTGAACATTGTCTCATCGCAAGAATGGATCAAAAGTTTAGTTGACAATGTTGAACCATCATTAATGGCTTTGTTGGAGTGTCCACGTAAAAATGTCTCGCAAGTCTAAGGAGCTACATATCTATTTGGTTTAAATAGTAGCGGATCCAGGATTTTGGGTTCGTGGGTGCTCAACTTTTCTTGACATGCAATTGCTATTAATCACATAGTTTAAGTGCATAATTATTTGAACATGATAGTAAAAAAAGTTACTAATAAAAGTTCGTATTAATATTATAGACTCATGTAATAAAAATGTAATTGGCGGGAATTTTATTTTTTCGATGGATTTTGCCACTATAGTGTGACGACCCGGCCCGTCGTCACGAGAATTATCACCCCGTTATGTTGTAAATGCATGTTTGATGATTTTATATCTGTGTTAGAGCCTATCGGGTGAGTTAGGAGTGAATTGGATTGAAAATGAGGCATATAGCCTTTTTGAAGGAAACTTGAATAAGGAAAGTCAACCTGGAGTTGACTATTTGGTTAGAGGGCTCGGAATCGGATTCTGATGATTCGGTTAGTTCCGGGAGGTCATTTATGACTTAGGAGAACAATCGGAATTGAACTCGGAGGTCCGGTGTAGTTTTAAGCTTGAATTGGCGAATGTTAAATTTTGGCGAAAACCGGATGGTAGGTGATATTTTGATCCGGGGGTCGGAATGGAATTCCGACAATTTTTGTAGCTTCGTTATGTGATTTTGGATATGTACGCAAATTTTCAGGTCATTCGGACATCGTTTGATCGGGTTTTGGATTGAATGTTAGTTTTGAAAGTTTTGAAGAAACTTAGGCTTGAATCCGTGGTTAATTGGTGATTTTGATGATTAGTATGGTGTTTTTATGGTTGGAACAAGTTCGTATCATGTTTTGGAGTATGTTGGTGGTTTTCGTTGGGGTCCCGGGGGTCTCGGGATGAATCCGGGGGTCCAAACGGACCATTTTTGGAAGAAAAGAGAAAAGGTGGCTGCTGTCATAAACGCAGCAGACATTTGCTCTCCGCGATCGCCGGGATGGGGATGCGATCGCGTAGAGCTGGGGACTAGGGCATCGCGATCGCAGGGTAACAGTCGCGATCGCATAGAATTAAAAGGGTGTACATCGCGATCGCATGCTTATCTACGCGATCGCGTAGAAGAAGAAATGGGTCCGGGGAAAATGAGCTACGCGATCGCAGGATTATGGACGCGATCGCGTGAGGCAGGGTGATTGTGCATCGCGATCGCGTGAAGGATGTCGCGATCGCGTGAGGCCGAGATTTTGAGCATCGCGATCGCGTGATGAAGATCGCGATCGCGTAGAAGAAATATTTCTGGCAGTGAATTTAATCCAGAAACAGAGGGTACGGGTTCATTAACCCAAAACACACATTTGAGCCCTAGAGAGAAGAAAACTCGAGGAAATCACTGAGAAGTCATCGGGTATTCGTCGGAGGTAAGATTCTTGACTCAAAAACATCAATTTATGGTAGTATTAACATCAATCTTCATGAAATTGGGTTGAAATCTTGAAGAAATGTGGCCTAAATATTGAAAACGGGATTTTTGGATTTGGGAGGCCATTTGAACTCCGATTTCGATAAATTTTATATGCACGGACTCGTGGCGAGATAAGGATCGCGTTGGTGCTAATTTCGGAATTTTCCGAGCAGTGGGGCCCGGGGTCGGGTTTTACCAACTTAGTGTAATTATGCTAATTTCATGTAAATTGAAGTGGGTTATGATTATTTGACCCGTATTTGATGTAATTATTGTGGTTTGACTAGATTCCACGCACGAGGGAGCTAAATTCAAAGGAAAAGGCATCGCGGACGATCCTACGACCGGCTAGAGGTGAGTAATAGATGTGGGTGATGACCAGCGGGTTCGAAACCCCGGTATACCACTTTGTGACGCTGTATAGCGGCGAGACACGCACACTCTTGAGAGTGCGGGGTCGATCATGAACTGGAGACTATATATTAGTCCGACCTGTTGATATTGTATTATTGGCTATTCTAGAGCCGTCGAACCTCCTTCTCGGATGGTTGCATATATATATATTGTGATAATGGCCACTCTTGAGCCGAGGAACCCCCTTCTTGGGCGATTGAGTATACATGTGGGCCGTGAGCCAGTTATTGGATCCCGCGAGGATCGTTATCATGGTCTTATCATATAGACATGCTAGTTTACTACTAGTCCGCAGCTATTTTTGTTATTATGCTAATTCCAACCTCTGGAACTTGATATTACTGTTTTCCAACTGAAAAATGATAAAAGAGTTTTCAAAAACTACTTTTGAGCCTGCGAAGCTGTATCTGCATATTAGCTGACTAGTAGTGGATCGGGCTGCACGCCGCAGCAGGATATATGTTGGATCGGACTGCACGCCGCGAGAATATCTCTATGAGATGTGCTTGGGCTGTAGGAGCCCTCCGGAGTCTGAACCCCCACAATGAGCACGGGTACCCAAAATTGGAGTCGGGCTACACGCCGTAGCGGTCATATCATGCATTGCATTGCATTTAGCTACATACTGCTAGTTGTTATGCTATTTATTGGTATTTGTTGGTATAGGTACAGTGAAGATTGATTCTATGACAGGGTAGCCGATTATAGTTTTACATAGTGCTTTATTGCGGATTTCTTATCTGTGTTGTCTTACCCTTGTTTATTACCACTCTGAGTCTGGCAGTACTCATTTTACTCTCTGCACCTTGTGTGCAGATCCAGGTACCTCTCAACGGTGATCCAGTAGCTGTGCGAGGCGACGTTTGTGGATATTCGAGGTAGGTGCAGAGTCCGCAGGACCCGATATTCCTTCCTACTGTCTTTTGATTTTGTATTGACATTTCTTTCCACACTTGGTATTTTTGTAAACCTTTATACACTCATGTTCAGTAGAGGCTCATGACTCTTGACCCTTAGTCTATGGGAGTTGTTGTATTATGGGACTTGGTTTCCCGTTTTCGTTATATGTATCACTGTTATTTCGTAAATTAATATGCTTAAATGGGCTAAAGAGAGCTTCTAGCTCCTTGGTCGATTGTGATTGGTCAGGCTGGCTTAGCAATGTGCTGGGCGCCATCACGACCGGATTTGGGGTCGTGACAAGTTGGTATCAGAGCCTAGGTTTACTAGGCCTCGCGAGTCTTGAGCCGGTTAGTAGAGTCTTGTGGATCGGTACGGGGACGCGTGTACTTATCCTCGGGAGGGCTGCGAACCTTTAAGAAAACTTCACTTTTCTTGAACTCTGTCGTGCGATCTTGTTGTTCTGAGAACTGAACTTCTATATTCTATTCTCTCGCGGATGGCGAGAACGCGAGCATCAGGACGAGGTGGACGACCTCCGTTGCCACCTGTTAGAGGCCGTGGGCGTGGTCGTGCTAGAGGTAGAGGTAGGGCGGCCGAGGCAGTGCCAGCTGACCCGCCCGTTGTACCGGTTCAGGAGCAAGCCCCCAGTGGTTGATGCTCCAGCGGTCCCAGTTCAGGGCCGGACTATATCTATTGCTATCCCTGGTCTTCGGGAGACTCTTGCTCGGATATTATCGGTGTGTTCCGGTTTGGCTCGAGTAGTTTCAGCTTACCGGCTACGCAGCGACATCTCGGTCGGGGGGTGGTCAGCAGACCCTGCACTCGCACGCCTGACCCGGTTGTTCGGGGACTTCGGACGCCAGAGCGGTCCCGCTCGGTGGTTGCACCGGTTATTCCTCCGGTTGCACCAGCTCCAGCTCCAGAGAGCATATGGTTCAGGTTATGCTCGAAGACGAGCAGCGTCGGCTTGAGAGATTTGGTAGACTTCAGCCACCCCATTTCGGTGGCGTTGAGGGCGAGGATGCCCGGGGTTTCTTGGATAAATGTCAGAAGATGTTGCGTACGGCTGGTATTCTTGAGTCCGGCGGAGTTTCATTTACTACATTTCAGTTTTCACTGGTCCGCATTTGATTGGTGGGAGGAGTTTGAGAGGCGTAGGCCTGCAAGAGCGGCACCTCTCACATGGCAGCAGAGTTCTCTACTCTCTTTCTAGAGAAATATGTACCTCGGTCTCGTCGCGAGGAGCTACGTCGCCAGTTCGAGTGGTTGATTCAGGGCGATATGTCTGTGACCCAGTATGAGCTTAGATTCACTCGGTTGGCTAGGCATGCCACATGGATGATCCCCACTGATAGGGAGAGGATCAGGAGGTTCATTGATGGCCTCAACTACTCTATCCGTATTCTTATGACCGGCGAGCGAGTTCTGTCATCATCGTTTGAGCAGGTTGTTGATATGGCACGCTCCATTGAGGCGGATCGTCGCCGAGAGAGAGAGAGCGGGAGGCCAAGAGGCCTCGTGGTTCTGGCAGTTTCAGTGGTGCTCCATCTAGAGGGCATTCCCAGCAGAGCAGAGGTCGCTCATCTAGACCTTCTCATTCAGGCCGCCCAGAGCAGAGCGGAGGTTCTTATGGTCGTGGTCGACAGGGGTTTCAGCAGGGTCAGTCATCGCTTAGTGCCCTTCTAGCCCAGGGTGCAACACCTACTTCTTCAGCCCAGGGTTCTTCTGCGGTGTGGTGAGTTTGGCCACATGAGGAGACATTGCCCTCGACTACGTAGGGGCAGGACTCAGCAGAGGGATCAGCCCTCCTCTTCAGCACCATCTCAGTCTAGTAGAGGTGGAGGTCGGTCTTCTCGTGGACGCCCCAGGGGCGAGGAGAGATCTGGTGGAGGCCAGGCACGGTTCTATGCACTTCCTGACAGGCGTGATGCAGTTGCCTCCGATGCTGTGATTACAGGTATCATTTCTATCTGTCACAGAGATGCCTCTGTTCTATTTGATCGAGGATCCACATATTCTTACGTGTCCTCTTATTTTGCACATCATTTGGGTGCGACTCGTGGTAGTCTTGATTTACCTGTTCATGTATCCACCCCGTGGGTGATACGATTGTTGTGGATCATGTCTATAGATCCTGTGTTATATCTATTGGGGGTCTGGAGACCCAGGCAGATTTGTTATTGTTGGGGATGGTGGACTTTGATGTTATATTGGGTATGGACTGGTTGTCTCCGTACCATGCTATATTGGACTGTCATGCTAAGACAGTTACGTTGGCCATTCCTGGTATTTCTCGGATTGAGTGGCGGGGTTCGACCGATTTCGTCCCTAGCCGTGTTATTTCGTTCCTAAAAGCTCAGAAGATGGTTGAAAAAGGGTGTTTATCGTACTTAGCTTTTGTGAGAGATGTGGGAGCTGAGTCTCCTAGCATTGATTCTGTACCTGTTGTAAGGGACTTCCCAGATGTATTCCCCTCAGACCTGCCGGGCATGCCGCCGGACAGGGATATTGATTTTGGCATTGACTTGGTGCCGGGCACTCAGCCCATATCCATTCCTCCTTATCGAATGGCACCGGCCGAGTTGAAAGAACTAAAAGAGCAGCTTCAAGAACTTCTGGATAAGGGTTTCATCCGCCCTAGTGTGTCTCAGTGGGGTGCGCCGGTATTATTTGTTAAAAAGAAAGATGGTTCCATGCGAATGTGTATTGATTATAGGCAATTGAACAAAGTGACAGTGAAGAACAAGTACCCTCTACCGCGCATAGATGATTTGTTTGATCAGTTACAGGGTGCGAGGGTGTTTTCCAAGATCGATCTTCGTTCAGGCTATCATCAGCTGAAGATCAGGGACTCGGATATTATGAAGACTGCATTCAGGACCCGATATGGTCATTATGAGTTTCTTGTGATGTCGTTTGGGGTGACCAACGCCCCAGCAGCATTTATGCATCTGATGAACAGTGTGTTCAGGCCTTATTTGGATTCATTTGTGATTGTGTTCATTGATGACATTCTAGTCTACTCCCGTAGTCAGGAGGAGCATGCTCAGCATTTGAGTATTGTGTTGGAGAGATTGAGAGAGGAGAAGCTATATGCTAAATTCTCCAAGTGCGAGTTTTGGCTCGATTCCGTAGCATTTTTGGGACATGTGGTGTCTCGTGATGGTATTCAGGTTGATCAGAAAAAGATAGAGGCGGTGCAGAGTTGGCCTAGACCGACCTCAGCTACAAAGATCAGGAGTTTTCTTGGCTTGGCAGGGTATTATCGCCGGTTTGTTCAGGGATTTTCATCCATTGCTTCTTCATTGACTAAATTGACCCAGAAGGGTGCACCATTCGTGTGGTCGGATGAGTGCGAGGAGAGCTTTCAGAAGCTCAAGACAGCTTTGACCACAGCTCCAGTGTTAGTATTGCCATCAGCTTGAGGTTCATATACCGTTTATTGTGATGCCTCGAGAGTGGGGATAGGTTGTGTGTTGATGCAGGAAGGAAAGGTAATTGCTTATGCTTCTCGGCGGTTGAAGCCGCATGAGAAGAACTATCCTGTTCATCACTTGGAGCTAGCCGCCATTGTTCATGCATTGAAGATTTGGAGGCACTATTTGTATGGTGTGTCTTGTGAGGTGTATACCGACCATCGTAGTCTCCGGCACTTGTTCAAACAGAAAGACCTTAATTTGAGACAGCGGAGATGGCTTGAGTTGCTGAAGGATTATGACATTACTATATTATATCATCCGGGGAAGGCCAATGTGGTGGCCGATGCTTTGAGCCGGAAGGCGGTCAGTATGGGGAGCTTGGCATATATTCCAGCTGAGGAGAGGCCATTTGCTTATGATGTTCAGGTGCTAGCCAATCGGCTAGTGAGGTTAGACATTTCGGAGCCCAGCAGGGTATTGGCTTGTGTTGTATCTCGGTCATCTCTATATGATCGTATTCGTGAGCGCCAGTATGATGATCCACATTTGGCTGTCCTTAGGGACAGAGTTCGGCATGATGATGCTAGAGATGTCACCATTGATAGTGACGGTGTATTGAGGATGCAGGGCCGGATATGTGTGCCCAATGTTGATGGCCTTCGTGAGTTGATTCTGGAAGGAGGCCCATAGCTCGCGGTATTCTATCCATCCTAGAGCCGCTAAGATGTATCAAGATTTGAAACAGCACTATTGGTGGAGAAAGATGAAAATGGACATTGTCGGACATGTAGCACGGTGCCTCAACTGTCAGCAGGTTAAGTACGAGCATCAGAGGCCCGGTGGTGTATTTCAGCGCATTGTTATTCCTGAGTGGAAATGGGAGAGGATCACTATGGACTTTGTTACTGGACTCCCTCGGACGGCGAGGAAGTTTGATTCTGTATGGGTGATTGTGGATAGACTGACCAAGTCAGCTCACTTCATTCCAATTAGTACTACCTACTCATCGGAGCGGTTGGCATCGATCTTTATTCGAGAGATTGTTCGGTTGCATGGAGTCCCAGTGTCTATCATATCCGACAGGGGTACTCAGTTCACTTCTCAGTTTTGGAGAGCATTTCGGCGAGAGATGGGTACGCGGGTTGAGTTGAGTACAACATTTCACCCCCAGACAGATGGACAGTCTGAGCGCACTATTCAGATCTTGGAAGATATGTTGCGAGCTTGTGTGATTGATTTTGGTGGTTCGTGGGATGAGTTCCTACCACTTTCTGAGTTTGCCTACAACAACAGTTATCAGTCGAGTATTCAGATGGCCCCGTATGAGGCATTATATGGCAGGCGGTGTAGATCCCCCGTGGGATGGTTTGAGCTTGGTGAGGTTAGATTGATAGGGACTGAGTTAGTCCAGGATGCTCTGGATAGAGCAAAGTTGATCCGGGAGAGGCTTCGTACGGCACAGTCTCGTCAGAAGAGTTATGCGGACCGTAGAGTTCGAGAGTTGTCTTTTATGGTTGGTGACAGAGTATTGTTGAAGATTTCACCTATGAAGGGTGTCATGAGGTTTGGGAAGAAAGGAAAGTTGAGTCCCAGGTACATTGGTCCTTTTGAGATACTCAAGAGAGTTGGAGAGGTGGCATATGAGTTAGCCTTGCCGCCCAACTTATCTAGCGTTCATCCGGTATTCCATGTGTCTATGCTCCGGAAGTACATTGGAGATCCGTCTCATGTATTAGACTTTCAGTACCATTCAGCTTAATGGTGATCTATCCTATGATGTGGAGCCTATTGCCATTTTGGGATGTCATGTGAGAAAATTGAGGTCTAAGGATATAGCTTCAGTGAAAGTGCAGTGGAGAGGTCGTCCTGTGGAGGAAGCAACTTGGGAGACCGAGCAGGAAATGCGGAGCAGATATCCTCACTTGTTTGAGACTTCAGGTATGTTTCTTGACCCGCTCGAGGACGAGCGTTTGCTTAAGAAGGGGAGAATGTGACGACCCGGCCCGTCGTCACGAGAATTATCACCCCGTTATGTTGTAAATGCATGTTTGATGATTTTATATCTGTGTTAGAGCCTATCGGGTGAGTTAGGAGTGAATTGGATTGAAAATGAGGCATATAGCCTTTTTGAAGGAAACTTGAATAAGGAAAGTCAACCTGGAGTTGACTATTTGGTTAGAGGGCTCGGAATCGGATTCTGATGATTCGGTTAGTTCCGGGAGGTCATTTATGACTTAGGAGAACAATCGGAATTGAATTCGGAGGTCCGGTGTAGTTTTAAGCTTGAATTGGCGAATGTTAAATTTTGGCGAAAACCGGATGGTAGGTGATATTTTGATCCGGGGGTCGAAATGGAATTCCGACAATTTCTGTAGCTTCGTTATGTGATTTTGGATATGTCTGCAAATTTTCGGGTCATTCGGACATCGTTTGATCGGGTTTTGGATTGAATGTTAGTTTTGAAAGTTTTGAAGAAACTTAGGCTTGAATCCGTGGTTAATTGGTGATTTTGATGATTAGTATGGTGTTTTTATGGTTGGAACAAGTTCGTATCATGTTTTGGAGTATGTTGGTGGTTTTCGTTGGGGTCCCGGGGGTCTCGGGATGAATGCGGGGGTCCAAACGGACCATTTTTGGAAGAAAAGAGAAGGCTGGTTGCTGTCATAAACGCAGCAGGTTTTTGCTCTCCGCGATCGCGGGGATAGGGATGCGATCGCGTAGAGCTGGGGACTAGGGCGTCGCGATCGCAGGGTAACAGTCGCGATCGCATAGAATTAAAAGGGTGTACATCGCGATCGCATGCTTATCTACGCGATCGCGTAGAAGAAGAAATGGGTCCGGGGGAAATGAGCTACGCGATCGCAGGATTATGGACGCGATCGCGTGAAGCAGGGTGATTGTGCATCGCGATCACGTGAAGGATGTCGCGATCGCGTGAGGCCGAGATTTTGAGCATCGCGATCGCATGATGAAGATCGCGATCGCGTAGAAAAAATATTTCTGGCAGTGAATTTAATCCAGAAACAGAGGGTACGGGTTCATTAACCCAAAACACACATTTGAGCCCTAGAGAGAAGAAAACTCGAGGAAATCACTGAGAAGTCTTCGGGTATTCGTCGGAGGTAAGATTCTTGACTCAAAAACATCAATTTATGGTAGTATTAACATCAATCCTCATGAAATTGGGTTGAAATCTTGAAGAAATGTGGCCTAAATATTGAAAACGGGATTTTTGGATTTGGGAGGCCATTTGAACTCCGATTTCGATAAATTTTATATGCACGGACTCGTGGCGAGATAAGGATCGCGTTGGTGCTAATTTCGGAATTTTCCGAGCAGTGGGGCCCGGGGTCGGGTTTTACCAACTTAGTGTAATTATGCTAATTTCATGTAAATTGAAGTGGGTTATGATTATTTGACCCGTATTTGATGTAATTATTGTGGTTTGACTAGATTCCACGCACGAGGGAGCTAAATTCAAAGGAAAAGGCATCGCGGACGATCCTACGGCCGGCTAGAGGTGAGTAATAGATGTGGGTGATGACCAGCGGGTTCGAAACCCCGGTATACCACTTTGTGACGCTGTATAGCGGCGAGACACGCACACTCTTGAGAGTGCGGGGTCGATCATGAATTGGAGACTATATATATTAGTCCGACCTGTTGATACTGTATTATTGGCTATTCTAGAGCCGTCGAACCTCCTTCTCGGATGGTTGCATATATATATATTGTGATAATGGCCACTCTTGAGCCGGGGAACCCCCTTCTTGGGCGGTTGAGTATACATGTGGGCCGTGAGCCAGTTATTGGATCCCGCGAGGATCGTTATCATTGTCTTATCATATAGACATGCTAGTTTACTACTAGTCCGCAGCTATTTTTGTTATTATGCTAATTCCAATCTCCGGAACTTGATATTACTGTTTTCCAACTGAAAAATGATAAAAGAGTTTTCAAAAACTACTTTTGAGCCTGCGAGGCTGTATCTGCATATTAGCTGACTAGTAGTGGATCGGGCTGCGCGCCGCATCGAGGTATATGTTGGATCGGACTGCGCGCCGCAGGAATATCTCTATGAGATGTGCTTGGGCTGTAGGAGCCCCTCGGAGTCTGAACCCCCACAGTGAGCACGGGTACCCAAAATTGGAGTCAGGCTACGCGCCGTAGCGGTCATATCATGCATTGCATTGTATTTAGCTACATACTGCTAGTTGTTATGCTATTTATTGGTATTTGTTGGTACAGTACAGTGAAGATTGATTCTATGACGGGGTAGCTGATTATAGTTTTACATAGTCTTTATTGCGGATTTCTTATCTGCGTTGTCTTACTACTTGTTTATTACCACTGAGTACGGCGGTACTCATTTTACTCACTGCACCTTGTGTGCGGATCCAGTACCTCTCAGCAGTGATCCAGTAGCTGTGCGAGGCGACGCTTGTGGATATTCGAGGTAGCTGCAGAGTCCGCAGGACCCGATATTCCTTCTCACTGTCTCTTGATTTTGTATTGGCTTTCCTTTCCGCACTTGGTATCTTGTAAACCTTTATACACTCATGTTCAGTAGAGGCTCATGACTCTTGACCCTTCGTTCTATGGGAGTTGATGTATTATGAGACTTGGTTCCCCGTTTTTGTTATATGTATAACTGTTATTTCGTGAATTAATATGCTTAAATGGGCTAAAGAGAGCTTATAGCTCCGTGGTTGATATTGATTGGTCAGGCTGGCTTAGCAATGTGCTGGGCGCCATCACGACCGGATTTGGGGTCGTGACAAGTTGGTATCAGAGCCTAGGTTTACTAGGCCTCGTGTGTCTTGAGCCGGTTAGTAGAGTCTTGTGGATCGGTACGGGGACGCCTGTACTTATCCTCGGGAGGCTGCGAACCTTTAGGAAAACTTCACTTTTCTTGAACTATGTCGTGCGATCTGTTATTCTGAGAACTGAACTTCTATATTCTATTCTCTCGCGGATGGCGAGAACGGAGCATCGGGACGAGGTGGACGACCACCATTGCCACCGTTGAGGCCGTGGGCACGGTCGTGCTAGAGGTAGAAGGTAGGGCGGGCGAGGCGGTGCCGAGTGACCGCCCGTTGTACCGGTTCGAGAGCGACCCCAGGTGGTTGATGCTCCAGGCGGTCCCGATTCGAGGCCGGACTATATCTATTGCTATCCATGGTCTTCGGGAGACTCTTGCTCGGATATTATCGGTGTGTTCCGGTTTGGCTCGGGTAGTTTCAGCTCACCGCTACGTAGCGACATCTCGGTCGAGGGGTGGTCGGCGGACCCTACAGCTCGCACACTGACCGGTTGTTCGGGGACTTCGGACGCCAGAGCGGTCCCCGCTCGGTGGTTGCACGGTTGTTCCTCCGGTTGCACGGCTCCGGCTCCGAAGCATATGGTTCGAGTTATGCCCGAAGACGAGCGGCGTCGCCGAGAGATTTGGTAGACTTCGGCCACCCCATTTCGGTGGCGTTGAGGGCGAGGATGCCCGAGGTTTCTTGGACAAGTGTCAGAGGATGTTGCGGACGGCTGGTATTCTTGAGTCCGGCGGAGTTTCATTTACTACCTTTCAGGTTCACTGGTCCCGCATTTGATTGGTGGGAGGAGTTTGAGAGGCGTAGGCTGCAAGAGCAGCACCTCTCACATGGCGGCAGTTCTCTACTCTCTTTCTAGAGAAATATGTACCTCGGTCTCGTCGCGAGGAGCTACGTCGCCGGTTCGAGTGGTTGATTCAGGGCGACATGTCTGTGACCCAGTATGAGCTTAGATTCACTCGGTTGGCTAGGCATGCCACATGGATGATCCCCACTGATAGGGAGAGGATCAGGAGGTTCATTGATGGCCTCGACTACTCTATCCGTATTCTTATGACCAGCGAGCGAGTTCTGTCATCATCGTTTGAGCAAGTTGCTGATATGGCACGCTCCATTGAGGCGGATCGTCGCCGAGAGAGAGAGAGCGGGAGGCCAAGAGGCCTCGTAGTTCGGAGGGAGTTTCGGTGGTGCTCCATCTGAAGGCATTCCCGGCGAGAGCGAGGTCGCTCCTGCAGACCTCCTCATTCGAGCCGCCCGGAGCGAGCGGAGGTTCTCATGGTTGTGGTCGACGGGGGTTTCGGCGAGGTCGGTCATCACTAGTGCCCTCCCGGCCCGAGTGCGGCACCTACTTCTCCAGCGCCGGGTGCATGTTATGAGTGTGGTGAGTTTGGCCACGTGAGGAGACATTGCCCTCGACTACGTAGGGGCGAGGACTCGGCAGAGGGATCGGCCCTCCTCTCGAGCACCATCTCGGTCTAGTAGAGGTGGAGGTCGGTCTTCTCGTGGACGCCCCAGAGGGCGAGGAGAGATCCGGTGGAGGCCGGGCACGATTCTTACGCACTTCCTGACGGGCGTGATGCGGTTGCCTCCGATCGCTGTGATTACGGGTATCATTTCGTCCGTCACGAGAGATGCCTGCATTCTATTTGATCCGGGATCCACATATTCTTACGTGTCCTCTTATTTTGCACATCATTTGGGTGCGACTCGTGGTAGTCTTGATTTACTGGTACATGTATCCACCCCCGTGGGTGATACGATTATTGTGGATCATGTCCATAGATCCTGTGTTATATCTATTGGGGGTCTGGAGACCCAGGCAGAGTTGTTATTGTTGGGTATGGTGGACTTTGATGTTATATTGGGTATGGACTGGTTGTCTCCGTACCATGCTATATTGGACTGTCATGCTAAGACAGTTACGTTGGCCATTCCTGGTATTTCTCGGATTGAGTGGCGGGGTTCGACCGATTTCGTCCCTAGCCGTGTTATTTCGTTCCTAAAAGCTCGGAAGATGGTTGAAAAAGGGTGTTTATCGTACTTAGCTTTTGTGAGAGATGTGGGAGCTGAGTCTCCTAGCATTGATTCTGTACCTGTTGTGAGGGACTTCTCAGATGTATTCCCCTCAGACCTGCCGGGCATGCCGCCGGACAGGGATATTGATTTTGGCATTGACTTGGTGCCGGGCACTCAGCCTATATCCATTCCTCCTTATCGGATGGCACCAGCTGAGTTGAAAGAACTAAAAGAGCAGCTTCAAGAACTTCTGGATAAGGGTTTCATCCGCCCTAGTGTGTCTCCGTGGGGTGCACCGGTATTATTTGTTAAAAAGAAAGATGGTTCCATGCGAATGTGTATTGATTATAGGCAATTGAACAAAGTGACGGTGAAGAACAAGTACCCTCTACCGCGCATAGATGATTTGTTTGATCAGTTACAGGGTGCGAGGGTGTTTTCTAAGATCGATCTTCGTTCGAGCTATCATCAGTTGAAGATCAGAGACTCAGATATTATGAAGACTGCATTCAGGACCCGATATGGTCATTATGAGTTTCTTGTGATGTCGTTTGGGCTGACCAACGCCCCAGCAGCATTTATGCATCTGATGAACAGTGTGTTCGGGCCTTATTTGGATTTATTTGTGATTGTGTTCATTGATGACATTCTAGTCTACTCCCGTAGTCAGGAGGAGCATGCTCAGCATTTGAGTATTGTGTTGCAGAGATTGAGAGAGGAGAAGCTATATGCTAAATTCTCCAAGTGCGAGTTTTGGCTCGAGTCCGTAGCATTTATGGGACATGTGGTGTCTCGTGATGGTATTCAGGTTGATCAGAAAAAGATAGAGGCGGTGCAGAGTTGGCCTAGACCGTCCTCAGCTACAGAGATCGGGAGTTTTCTTGGTTTGGCGGGATATTATCGCCGGTTTGTTCAGGGATTTTCATCCATTGCTTCTTCATTGACTAAATTGACCCGGAAGGGTGCACCATTCGTGTGGTCGGATGAGTGCGAGGAGAGCTTTCAGAAGCTCAAGACAGCTTTGACCACAGCTCCAGTGTTAGTATTGCCATCAGCTTCAGGTTCATATACCGTTTATTGTTATGCCTCAAGAGTGGGGGTAGGTTGTGTGTTGATGCGGGAAGGAAAGGTAATTGCTTATGCTTCTCGGCAGTTGAAGCCGCATGAGAAGAACTATCCTGTTCATGACTTGGAGCTAGCCGCCATTGTTCATGCATTGAAGATTTGGAGGCACTATTTGTATGGTGTGTCTTGTAAGGTGTATATCGACCATCGTAGTCTCCAGGACTTGTTCAAACAGAAAGACCTTAATTTGAGACAGCGGAGATGGCTTGAGTTGTTGAAGGATTATGACATTACTATATTATATCATCCGGGGAAGGCCAATGTGGTGGCCGATGCTTTGAGCCGGAAGGCGGTCAGTATGGGGAGCTTGGCATATATTCCAGCTGAGGAGAGGCCATTTGCTTATGATGTTCAGGTGCTAGCCAATCGGCTAGTGAGGTTAGACATTTCGAAGCCCAGCAGGGTATTGGCTTGTGTTGTATCTCGGTCATCTCTATATGATCGTATTCGTGAGCGCCAGTATGATGATCCACATTTGGCTGTCCTTAGGGACAGAGTTCAGCATGATGATGCTAGAGATGTCACCATTGATAGTGACGGTGTATTGAGGATGCAGGGTCGGATATGTGTGCCCAATGTTGATGGCCTTCGTGAGTTGATTCTGGAAGAGGCCCATAGCTCGCGGAATTCTATCCATCCAGGAGCCGCTAAGATGTATCAAGATTTGAAACAACACTATTGGTGGAGAAAGATGAAAATGGACATTGTCAGACATGTAGCACGGTGCCTCAACTGTCAGCAGGTTAAGTACGAGCATCAGAGGCCCGGCGGTGTATTTCAGCGCATTGTTATTCCTGAGTGGAAATGGGAGAGGATCACTATGGACTTTGTTACTGGACTCCCTCGGACGGCGAGGAAGTTTGATTCTGTATGGGTGATTGTGGATAGACTGACCAAGTCAGCTTACTTCATTCCAGTTAGTACTACCTACTCATCGGAGCGGTTGGCATCGATCTTTATTCGGGAGATTGTTCGGTTGCATGGAGTCCCAGTGTCCATCATATCCGATAGGGGTACTCAGTTCACTTCTCAGTTTTGGAGAGCATTTCAGCGAGAGATGGGTACACGGGTTGAGTTGAGTACAGCATTTCACCCCCAGACAGACGGACAGTCTGAGCGCACTATTCAGATCTTGGAGGATATGTTGCGAGCTTGTGTGATTGATTTTGGTGGTTCGTGGGATGAGTTCCTACCACTTGCCGAGTTTGCCTACAACAACAGTTATCAGTCGAGTATTCAGATGGCCCCGTATGAGGCATTGTATGGCAGGCAGTGTAGATCCCCCGTGGGATGGTTTGAGCCTGGTGAGGTTAGATTGATAGGGACTGAGTTAGTCCAGGATGCTCCGGATAGAGCAAAGTTGATCCAGGAGAGGCTTCGTACAGCACAGTCTCGTCAGAAGAGTTATGCGGACCGTAGAGTTCGAGAGTTGTCTTTCATGGTTGGTGACAGAGTATTGTTGAAGATTTCACCTATTAAGGGTGTCATGAGGTTTGGGAAGAAAGGAAAGTTGAGTCCCAGGTACATTGGTCCTTTTGAGATACTCAAGAGAGTTGGAGAGGTGGCATATGAGTTGGCCTTGCCGCCCAGCTTATCCAGCGTTCATCCAGTATTCCATGTGTCTATGCTCGGAAGTACATTGGAGATCCGTCTCATGTATTAGATTTCAGCACCATTCAGCTTGATGGTGATCTATCCTATGATGTGGAGCCTATTGCCATTTTGGGATGTCAGGTGAGAAAATTGAGGTCTAAGGATATAGCTTCAGTGAAAGTGCAGTGGAGAGGTCGTCCTATGGAGGAAGCAACTTGGGAGACCGAGCAGGGAAATGCGGAGCAGATATCCTCACTTGTTTGAGACTTCAGGTATGTTTCTTGACCCGCTCGAGGACGAGCGTTTGCTTAAGAAGGGGAGAATGTGACGACCCGGCCCGTCGTCACGAGAATTATCACCCCGTTATGTTGTAAATGCATGTTTGATGATTTTATATCCAGTGTTAGAGCCTATCGGGTGAGTTAGGAGTGAATTGGATTGAAAATGAGGCATATAGCCTTTTTGAAGGAAACTTGAATAAGGAAAGTCAACCTGGAGTTGACTATTTGGTTAGAGGGCTCGGAATCGGATTATGATGATTCGGTTAGTTCCGGGAGGTGATTTGAGACTTAGGAGAACAATCGGAATTGAATTCGGAGGTCCGGTGTAGTTTTAAGCTTGAATTGGCGAATGTTAAATTTTGGCGAAAACCGGATGGTAGGTGATATTTTGATCCGGGGGTCGGAATAGAATTCCGACAATTTCTGTAGCTTCGTTATGTGATTTTGGATATGTCTGCAAATTTTCAGGTCATTCGGACATCGTTTGATCGGGTTTTGGATTGAATGTTAGTTTTGAAAGTTTTGAAGAAACTTAGGCTTGAATCCGTGGTTAATTGGTGATTTTGATGATTAGTATGGTGTTTTTATGGTTGGAACAAGTTCGTATCATGTTTTGGAGTATGTTGGTGGTTTTCGTTGGGGTCCCGGGGGTCTCGGGATGAATCCGGGGGTCCAAACGGACCATTTTTGGAAGAAAAGAGAAAAGGTGGCTGTTGTCATAAACGCAGCAGACATTTGTCATAAACGCAGCAGACATTTGCTCTCCGCGATCGCGGGGATGGGGATGCGATCGCGTAGAGCTGGGGACTAGGGCATCGCGATCGCATAGAATTAAAAGGGTGTACATCGCGATCGCATGCTTATCTACGCGATCGCGTAGAAGAAGAAATGGGTCCAGGGGAAATGAGCTACGCGATCGCAGGATTATGGACGCGATCGCGTGAAGCAGGGTGATTGTGCATCGCGATCGCGTGAAGGATGTCGCGATCGCGTGAGGCCGAGATTTTGAGCATCGCGATCGCGTGATGAAGATCGCGATCGCGTAGAAGAAATATTTCTGGCAGTGAATTTAATCCAGAAACAGAGGGTACGGGTTCATTAACCCAAAACACACATTTGAGCCCTAGAGAGAAGAAAACTCGAGGAAATCACTGAGAAGTCATCGGGTATTCGTCGGAGGTAAGATTCTTGACTCAAAAACATCAATTTATGGTAGTATTAACATCAATCTTCATGAAATTGGGTTGAAATCTTGAAGAAATGTGGCCTAAATATTGAAAACGGGATTTTTGGATTTGGGAGGCCATTTGAACTCCGATTTCGATAAATTTTATATGCACGGACTCGTGGCGAGATAAGGATCGCGTTGGTGCTAATTTCGGAATTTTCCGAGCAGTGGGGCCCGGGGTCGGGTTTTACCAACTTAGTGTAATTATGCTAATTTCATGTAAATTGAAGTGGGTTATGATTATTTGACCCGTATTTGATGTAATTATTGTGGTTTGACTAGATTCCACGCACGAGGGAGCTAAATTCAAAGGAAAAGGCATCGCGGACGATCCTACGACTGGCTAGAGGTGAGTAATAGATGTGGGTGATGACCAGCGGGTTCGAAACCCCGGTATACCACTTTGTGACGCTGTATAGCAGCGAGACACGCACACTCTTGAGAGTGCGGGGTCGATCATGAACTGGAGACTATATATTAGTCCGACCTGTTGATACTGTATTATTGGCTATTCTAGAGCCGTCGAACCTCCTTCTCGGATGGTTGCGTATATATATATTGTGATAATGGCCACTCTTGAGCCGAGGAACCCCCTTCTTGGGCGGTTGAGCATACTTGTGGGCCGTGAGCCAGTTATTGGATCCCGCGAGGATCGTTATCATTGTCTTATCATATAGACATGCTAGTTTACTACTAGTCCGCAGCTATTTTTGTTATTATGCTAATTCCAATCTTTGGAACTTGATATTACTGTTTTCCAACTGAAAAATGATAAAAGAGTTTTCAAAAACTACTTTTGAGCCTGCGAGGCTGTATCTGCATATTAGCTGACTAGTAGTGGATCGGGCTGCACGCCGCAGCGAGGTATATGTTGGATCGGACTGCGCGCCGCGGAATATCTCTATGAGATGTGCTTGGGCTGTAGGAGCCCCTCCGAGTCTGAACCCCACAGTGAGCACGGGTACCCAAAATTGGAGTCGAGCTACGCGCCGTAGCGGTCATATCATGCATTGCATTGTATTTAGCTACATCTGCTAGTTGTTATGCTATTTATTGGTATTTGTTGGTACAGGTACAGTGAATATTGATTCTATGACGGGGTAGCTGATTATAGTTTTACATAGTGCTTTATTGCGGATTTCTTATCTGCGCTTTCTTACCCTTGTTTATTACCACTGAGTCTGGCAGTACTCATTTTACTCCCTGCACCTTGTGTGCAGATCCAGGTACCTCTCAGCAGTGATCCAGTAGCTGTGCGAGGCGACGTTTGTGGATATTCGAGGTAGCTGCAGAGTCCGCAGGACCCGATATTCCTTCCTATTGTCTTTTGATTTTGTATTGACATTTCTTTCCGCACTTGGTATTTTTGTAAACCTTTATACACTTACGTTCAGTAGAGGCTCATGACTCTTGACCCTTGGTCTATGGGAGTTGTTGTATTATGGGACTTGGTTTTCCGTTTTCGTTATATGTATCACTGTTATTTCGTAAATTAATATGCTTAAATGGGCTAAAGAGAGCTTCTAGCTCCTTGGTCGATTGTGATTGGTCAGGCTGGCTTAGCAATGTGCTGGGCGCCATCACGACCGGATTTGGGGTCGTGACATATAGAGGAACTATTTATTTATAGAAGAGGTTGAACTATGAAGTTTTTTTTCTCTTTCTTTGTTAAGAGAATTACTAAGTAAAATACAAAAGGATTTTTTAAAAAAAGGGAAAGGTAAAACAGAATTCAAGGACTACGTCTAGAAAAAAATAAAAATAAAGTTGTATTATGGGATAAAAAATTTACCTAGCTATTGGATATTTTTTTTAAAAAGTGACGAAAGATATTAAAATTGAGCCTTGTATGAGTAGGATTCGAACTTGAACCCTCTCACACTACTAAAGCAATAACTATCCTTACTTGACCAAAGCACCTATCAATCTTTTTGTTCTCTGGGTGCTTCTTGGTTTAACAAATGAAATGACTCAAATTTTCTGTAGAACTATACAGACAATGTGGTAAAGTTGATGGGTGCTGAAGCACCCAAATTCAATATGTAGAGGTCCATGGGCCTAAAACGAGAAAGAAAATCACTAGTGTTATGAATAATTTGTACATTGGATGCTACATTGGATGCCCATGTTGTGAATAATTGAAAGATTAAATCTCCTATTTTATGTCAATCTTCTTTGCTTTTTATGCCTATAAAAGGCCATGTAATTGCAATGGAAAATACACCAAAGTGAAAGAACAAAACTCTTCTCCCTTCTTTCAATCTCTTCTTATTTATATTTTACTGTATTGCTTTTATTTTACAATATGTAATCAGCACGAAGCTCTAATTTTATTCTTAACTCCAGCTAAGTTGAGCCATATTTGATTAAGGTATGTATCATTATAATAATTTTTTTTATCGCAGTACATATCATATGTTTAACTCTTACAACCCAAATTTTTTTTTGCAATATTTGATAATTTACATAATTCATGTTGTTGTTCCTTTTTTTTTTCGTCTGTTTCACATTTTTGTTTATCATGTATGCATATGTATGTTGTGTATACATTATATATTCACTACAACTAATAACATGTTCAAAGTTGAGTATTTATTTTAGTACTTCACATATTTGTTGTCAACATTACTTTGATATTTAAATTTTTAATTAAATTCATGCACATTACTAATAATTGCATTTCCATTTGTTTAAATATTCTAACAGTGAGAAATGAACTGATAAGTAATAATTTTATAGTTTAATTGCTTTATATTTATTGGGACATAAATAATGTTACTCACGTTCAATTCTATTAACACATATATATCAATAATATAAAGTGAAAAGCTTCTACTTTATGATAAAAAAAAATAAAAATAAATAAAATAGTAGATTGTTAACATGATATAGTTCTATTTTTATTTCTTTTATCTAAATCGTTTTGTTATTATCAATTATTTAATTATTTCTCTAACTTATTCATCTTTTATGATAGTTTTCACTATGTCAAACTTATCAAAACTTGAATTTGTTGCACTTGACATCACCGGGAGGAACTATTTATCATGGGTTCTTGATGCTGAAATTCACCTTGACGCTAAAGGTCTTGGAAATACTATTATACAAGGAAATGAAGCATCAAATCGGGATAAAGCAAATGCCATGATTTTTCTTCGTCATCATCTACATGAAGGGTTAAAAACTGAATATTTAACTGTAAAAGATCCACTTGAATTATGGATTAGTTTAAAGGATCGATATGACCACCTAAAACTTACGGTATTACTGAAAGCTCGGTATGAGTGGATACATTTAAGGTTGCAAGACTTTAAAACCGTAAGTGAGTATAATTCCGCTATCTTTAAAGTAAGTTCTCTATTAAAATTATGTGGAGACACTATCACGGATGAGGACTTATTGGAAAAAATATTTTATACTTTTCACGCTTCCAATGTAGTGCTACAACAGCAATACCATGAAAAAGGTTTTAAGAAATATTCTGAGTTAATCACATGCCTACTCGTGGCTGAGCAGAATAATACTCTGTTAATGAAAAATCATGAAGCCCGTCCCACTAGGTCAGCTCCATTTCCGGAAGTGAATGTTGTAGCAACATATGATAAGTTTGAAAGAAAACAAAATAATTACCGTGGTCGTGGACATGGTCGTAAACGTGGACGTGGCAGGGGGCGAAAAAATTATCGTCATTATGGTGGAAATAAATTGGAGAACAATAAGGGTTCTCAAACTAATCATTCAAAAGGTAAAGCTAGTATGTGTCACCGATGTGGTATGAGAGGTCATTGGGCACGCATTTGTCGTACGCCAAAGCATTTTGTTAAACTTTATCAAGCCTCTCTCAAGAAAAGGGAAAATAATGTGGAGGCACACTTGACCTTTCAAAATAATGATGATGAAGCAAGTCCCTCAAATAAATATGATTCTAAGGCACATCTTGCATATAAAGATGATGATTTTGAAGGCCTAACAAATATTACTCATTTAGAAGTTGGAGACTTCTTTGAGGATATTGACTGAAGAACTAATCATCTTATTGGGGAATGAAGCTATAAAAGTTGTTATTTTTATGTTTGCAACTAGTTTATTTTTCTTGAGTGTATTTTCCTAATGCATCATGTGTTGCTAGTATTCTACATTCCTAATGTATTTTTTAATGTTTTTTTTTGCTTGACTTTCATATTTCTTATAACCTTTTTTTTATGAAGAATATGAACATTCCCAGTCTTCAGTTGGACTCAAGATTAATAAAGATGATATATGTCTTCTGGATAGTGCTACAACACACACTATTATAAAAGATAAGAGATATTTCTCTTATTTGGTAATGAAAGAAACGGATGTTAATACAATATCCGGTAGTACACGATTAATTAAAGGTTCTGGAAGAGCCAATTTATTACTACCAGGAGGAACAAATTTGGCTATTGATGAAGCACTATATTATAGTAAATCTCAAAGAAACTTATTAAGTTTCAAAGATATTCGCCAAAATGGCTATCATATTGAGACTACCAATAATGAAAAGATTGAATATCTTTATATTACTACAATAATGTCCGGTAAGAAACATGTGCTTGAAATGTTACCTGCTCTTTCCTCCGGCTTGTACTATACAAGTATTAGCAGGATTGAAACACATGCCGTAGTAAATGAGAAGATTACTAATCAAGATAATTTTAATATTTGGCATGACCGATTGGGCCATCCTGGTTCTAATATGATGCGTAAAATAATTGAGAATTCACATGGACATGCAATGAAGAATCAAAAGATTCTTCAATTTAAGGAATTCTCTTGTGTTGCATGTTCTCAAGGAAAATTAATTATTAGACCATCAACTATTAAAGTTAAGATGGAATCCCCGCATTTTTGGAACGTATACAAGGTGATATATGTGGGCCCATTCACCCTCCATGTGGACCATTCAAATATTATATGGTTTTGGTAGATGCATCTACAAGATGGTCACATGTGTGTTTACTATCAACTCGCAATATGGCATTTGCGAGATTGTTGGCTCAAATAATAAAGTTAAGAGCACAATTTCCAGATTATGCAATTAAGACAATTCGTCTTGACAATGCTGGTGAGTTTACATCCCAAGCCTTTAATGATTATTGTATTTCAATTGGGATAACAATTGAGCATCCGGTTGCTCATGTTCATACACAAAATGGTCTAGCAGAATCATTGATCAAACGCCTCCAATTAATTGCTAGACCAATGCTTATGAGAACAAAACTTCCCATTTCAGTATGGGGTCATGCTATTTTGCACGCAGCAGCACTTGTGCGGATAAGGCCCACAAGTTATCATAAAGTCTCCCCATTGCAGTTGGCTATTGGTCAGGAGCCAAATATTTCCCATCTTAGGATCTTTGGTTGTGCGACATATGTTCCAATTGCTCCACCACAACGCACAAAGATGGGTCCCTAAAGAAGGTTGGGGATATATGTTGGATATGAATCTCCTTCTATTATAAAATATCTAGAGCCAATGACTGGAGATTTATTTACGGCAAGATTTTCTAATTGCCATTTTGATGAATCAGTATATCCAACATTAGGGGGAGAAAATAAGCAGCTAAAAATGAAGATAGATTGGAATGCATTATCACTGTCTCATTTAGATCCTCGAACAAATCAATGTGAACAAGAGGTTCAAAAGATTATTCATTTGCAAAATATTGCAAATCAATTGCCAGATGCATTCACTAACCTACCAAGGGTGACTAAGTCACATATTCCAGCTGCTAATGCTCCAATTCGAGTTGATATCCCGGAAGGACAATTAATTAAAGCAAATGAGCCTAAGCCTTGCTTGAAACGTGGTAGACCAATCGGTTCTAAAGACAAAAATCCTCGAAGAAGAAAAGGAGCAAGTGATCAAAGTAAACATAACACAGAGGTAGTGGCTCAAGAAGAGCCCCAAGATGTAACAAATGATAAGACCTTGGGGGAGGTCCAGGTACCTGAAAATAATAAAAATGAAGAGATATCAATAAGTTACGTCTCAACCGGGAAAAGATGGAACCGAAATAATATTGTTATCGATAACATTTTTGCTTATAATGTTGCTATTGAAATAATGCAACAAGATGAGGATCTTGAACCAAAATCTATCAATGAATGTAGACAGAGAAATGATTGGCCAAAATGGAAAGACGCTATCCAAGCAGAGTTAACTTCACTTGGAAAACGTGAAGTCTTCGGACCCATAGTTCGAACGCCTGAAGGCATAAAGCCAGTAGGGTATAAATGGGTTTTTGTGCGAAAACGAAATGATAAAAATGAAGTCGTTAGATATAAAGCACGACTTGTGGCAGAATGGTTTTCCCAAAGGCTGGAATTGATTATATGGAGACATATTCTCCTGTAGTGGATGCTATCACCTTCAGGTATCTCATAAATATGGCAGTGCAAGAAAAACTTGATATGCATCTAATGGATGTTGTTACAGCCTATTTGTTTGGATCATTAGACAGCGAAATTTTTATGAAAGTACCTGAGGGATTTAAAGTGCCGGAAGCATATAAAGGTTTTCAAGAAACTTGTTCAATAAAGCTTCAGAAATCTTTGTACGGATTGAAACAATCAGGTCGTATGTGGTACAATCGCCTGAGTGAATACTTGTTAAAAGAAGGGTACAAGAATGATCCAATCTGTCCCTGTGTCTTTATAAAAAGGTCTGGATCTGAATTTGTTATAATCGTCGTATATGTTGATGATTTAAATATCATTGGAACTCCTGGGGAGCTTCCAAAAACAGTAGATTGTTTGAAGAAAGAATTTGAAATGAAAGATCTTGGAAAGACAAAATTTTGTCTTGGTCTACAAATTGAGTATATGAAAGATGGAATATTTGTCCATCAATCAACATACACCGAAAAGATTTTAAAGCGATTCTATATGGATAAAGCACATCCATTGAGTACCACGATGGTTGTAAGATCACTTGATATAAAGAAAGATCCATTCCGACCTCATGAAAATGAAGAAGAGCTTCTTGGTGCCGAAGTACCATATCTTAGTACAATTGGGGCATTAATGTATCTTGCTAATAATTCTCGACCAGATATAGCTTTCTCGGTAAGCTTATTGGCAAGATTTAGTACTTCGCCAACATAAAGACACTGGAATGGTATTAAACATATATTTAGATACCTCCAAGGGACCATTGATATGGGTTTATTTTATTCAAATGAATCCAAGCCATCATTGATTGGTTATGCAGATGCAGGATATTTGTCTGATCCACACAAAGGTCGATCTCAGACAGGCTATTTATTTACAAGTGGAGGTACAACCATATCATGGCGTTCAACAAAACAAACTATGGTTGCTACTTCTTCGAATCATGCAGAGATAATAGCCATTCATGAAGCAAGTCGAGAATGCGTTTGGTTAAGATCTATAACTCAACACATTCATCAAACATGTGGTCTTTCTTCGAAAGAGAATATTCCAACAATATTGTATGAAGACAATGCTGCATGCATAGCTCAATTGAAAGGAGGATATATCAAAGGAGATCGAACAAAACACATTTCACCAAAATTCTTTTTCACTCATGATCTTCAGAAGAGTGGTGAAATAGATGTACAACAAGTTCGTTCAAGTGATAATTTGGCTGATCTGTTCACTAAGGCATTACCAACCTCAATATTTGAAAAGCTGATATATAAGATTGGAATGCGTCGTCTTCGAAATATTAAGTGATTTTTCATTAGGGGGAGTAAGTACATGCTGCACTCTTTTCCTTAACCAAGGTTTTGTCCCACTGGGTTTTCCTTAGTAAGGTTTTTAATGAGGCAACAAGCAATGTATATTATAAATAACTATGTACATCCCAATATTTTTTTTGTAAGTTCTTAGTGAGACACATTATGTTACATGGACATCCAAGGGGGAGCGTTATAAATAATTTGTACATTGGATGCTACATTGGATACTACATTGGATGCCCATGTTGTGAATAATTGAAAGATTAAATCTCCTATTTTATGTCAATTTTCTTTGCTTTTTATGCCTATAAAAGGCCATGTAATTGCAATGGAAAATACACCAAAGTGAAAGAACAAAACTCTTCTCCCTTCTTTCTATCTCTTCTTATTTACATTTTACTGCATTGCTTTTATTTTACAACAACTAGCAATTAGATATACTTATCACAATTTTCGAATATTTCTTTCTTCCCGGAAGGTTTTAAAAAAACAGTTGTTCTACACGATGAAAACAAAATTGGTCTAGACAAGAAACATTTTCACTTTTTAATGTTTTTCTTCTTCTCCTTCATTTATTCCTTGAACCAAATAAAATAAAAACTCTATGTTTTTTCTATGCTTTTTCTTCCCTACTTTTAGCCGGCGTTTGGCCATAGATTCTCATATTTATTTTGAAAATCTGATTTAGGTGAATTTGGTTTGAAAATAGAAATGTGTTTGGACATCGATTTTAAAAATATTTTCCTAAATTTATTTTGAAAAAACATGAAACATGATTTATAACCATAAGTTCTAAAAACAATCACAAATACTCAATAGTACCATTATCAATAACATTTATTATATTATCACACCATAGTCCTAAACATAAATAAACTTGGTATAAAATTATCATTCTTATAATGAACTAAATGATATACTATCAGATGACCAAGAAGATGAAGCAACATTGTCGCAAAATAATAAATGGCGGGCTCCTTTATAAAATATAAAAATTTAAGGCAATTTTTAAAATAGTTAATAGTGATATTTTGACCAAAAACCAGCGATTGAGCTGGTTTTGGGATTTAAAATTTTGCTAGAATATAAGCAAAATCTATGATCAAATACGTGTTTACCAAATAAAATCTATGACCAAACAGATCCTTAGTACATTCCATAAAATTTGTGGTCAAATTGTACTTTTTTTTCTCTCTTATGTTTCCATACAATAAAACGGAAATGTTAAAATATATCAAGCAAATAGTAAATTTCATTAATTTTATCTTTTTGCTCAAAGTGCTTTTTGTTGAATATACATTTCAATTCCAATACTTGGTTCCTTTGATCTCTGATTAAGCATATTTAATTTTTTAATCACATTTATTTTTGAATTTAATTGAAATATGCACTTTCGACCATCATGCTCTCTGAATCTTCGTAAAACCATTTAGACCTCATTTGTTTGCACTTAATGGAGGTCTGAATCTTAATCATTCAGATCGTATACATTAAGTGTGTTTGTTTTTAAAATCTGAATCTTAATTATTTAGATCTTAATCACTAAGTGTTTGTTTTTTTTACTTCACAACCATTTAATGAGTCTGAATAGGTCTGTATGATTCAGATATATAACTGAGACTTAATTTCATTAAGATGCTACCATATATTCATTATTAACTGCCGTCACCGCCTACCATTATCAACTACCACCATGCCACCATACTCAACCACCCTCACCATCACGACCCCACCACCGCCACTTCCACCATCATTCTCAATCATAGCCGTCATCATTATCGACCATCACCACCCACTATCCCCACTACTTTGACCACCATCACCCACAATCAACACTCATCCACCTCAACTAACACAACTGACCACCCCATTACCATCAATAACCACGGCTGACAATGCCCATCATTATACTACGTCACACACCCACCACCTTCCTCAATCACAATTACTATCTCCACCCGTCATTATTAACTGTCGCCACCCATAACCACCACCACCATCACAATCCCCAATCATAATCGTCACCACTATTAAACACTACTAGCTACTAGCATGAACCTACCATCATCAACCAACACTACCCCAACCACCGCCTTTAGTCGGTATTCACCCGTTAACCATCACCATCAACAACTATCATATTTTAAATTACTATACATAATATTGATGAAATATTAGATTAGTTAGTATTTCATTTGAATTTATGTTTATTAATTTTCAAATAAAGATAAATTTTATACATTCAGATGTTAATAATTAAATAGTCTTAATTATTTAGTGTTCAAATCTTAATACACATCTTAATATATTCAGCTGTGTATTCAGATTCAGATGTCTTAATCTTAATACACATCTTGACATTCAGATGTGTATTCAGATTTAGATGTCTTAATCTTAAAAAAAAAACAAACGAGGCCTTAATTAACCATGTATTAAGTTTAATTTATACTTTGACTTCCTATTTGTGAGTATATAACGTATTTTATCTGTAAAGGATAAAAGATGCAAAATTTGATTAATTCAAAATTATTCAAAAATTATATAACAAGGATCTCATTCAAAATTTATCAAAACCAGCGGGATAACAGTTGCAAATATCTCTTCTAATGAAGGAGCAACGTCATTTTCGGCTTTTCCACACAATTCAAAAAAATTCAAAACAGAACCGGCTAGACCTAACATAACCAAACCACGGTTAATAAAAATCTAAATCACCGAAAAACATTCTTAACCATAGTTAATAACCCGTATTACTCAACCCGATATCCATTTCGCCTTTCCCTTATTCTTTCTCCTATAAAACAGAGGCCCTTCAGTATACCACATCACAATTCGAATTTCGAAAACTCATCTCTTTCTGTTTAAACGGCGTCTTGATAAACGCCGCTCCTCTTTTGAAATTTGAATTTTTAGGGTTTCGTGAAAATGAGAGAGTGCATTTCGATCCACATTGGTCAGGCTGGTATTCAGGTCGGAAATGCCTGCTGGGAACTTTACTGCCTCGAGCACGGCATTCAGGTATAATATTTTTTTTTCTTTTAATAATCACATTTCCCGTGTTCTGACATGTGTATTAGCTTCGCATGAATCGATGAAAATGTTAAATATTTGCGGTAGATCTGTTTGAATAGATGTGAATTTATTTTTCTATTGATAGATCTGATTTTTAATTTACTTCTAGGTTATGTATGTGTCAATTGATCTTAGATCTGAATGTTTTTTCAATAGATCTGAGTGAATGTTTTAGATCTAGTCTATATATGTCCATTTTATTCAAAATGTTAAATAATTAAACAGATCTGATTGTATAATACATACCTTGGTCACTTAGGTATCCGATTGTTTCAGAATGTGAATAAAATTGATAGATCTGACCGTATGTGTCCGTTTGATTTGAAATGTTTAAGATTTTGATAGATCTGATTGAATAATTTACATGTAGGATCCACATTTGTCTTTGAAATGTTAAAATTTTGTTAGATCTGATTGAATAATTTAAATGTAGTATTTTTTTTAAACCCCTTCCCACCAAATTAGGAGGATCTACAGTGTTTCCACACTTCCCGTGACTCGAACCCAGGACCTGACTGCATAGGTGGAGGAGCAAGCCTCACTTGTCAAAAAAAAAACTTGTTGATTGATTGTCTCATTATAATATAATTTAAATGGACATAAATATAATGACAAATGTGTTAATAGTGTTGGTTAAATCTATTAGCATCACTATTATTTGGAGCCTCTTATGTATGAATTGATATATGGCGCTTCAATGATGTCTCTTGGAAACTAGATTGATTCATTCATTAGTTACATTTCTAAATTTGATAGACATACACTGTTTATTTATCCTTGATAAGACACTATGTCCTTAGTGACCTATTGATTGTGAATTGCTGATAATTCTGTCTTGTTTTCCCAAAGCCTGATGGCCAGATGCCAGGTGACAAGACTGTTGGAGGGGGTGATGATGCATTCAACACCTTCTTCAGTGAAACTGGAGCTGGAAAGCATGTCCCTCGGGCTGTCTTTGTAGATCTTGAGCCCACTGTCATTGATGAAGTGAGGACAGGAACATACCGACAACTCTTTCACCCTGAACAGCTCATTAGTGGCAAGGAAGATGCAGCCAACAATTTTGCCCGTGGTCACTATACCAGTAAGTATTATATCTTGCTGAAGTTAGGTTTTTGTTCTTCAGTAAAATGCTGATTGTTTTTGTTGTGCCTGTCTGTAGTTGGGAAAGAGATTGTTGATCTTTGCTTGGATCGCATCCGTAAGCTTGCAGACAACTGTACCGGTCTTCAAGGGTTCCTTGTCTTCAATGCTGTTGGTGGTGGTACTGGTTCAGGTCTGGGGTCGCTTCTTCTGGAGCGTCTCTCTGTTGACTACGGAAAGAAGTCAAAACTTGGTTTCACAATTTATCCTTCACCACAGGTCTCAACTTCTGTTGTTGAGCCTTACAACAGTGTCCTGTCAACTCATTCCCTCCTTGAGCACACTGATGTTTCCATCCTTCTGGACAATGAAGCCATTTATGACATTTGCAGGCGCTCACTGGACATTGAGCGCCCTACTTACACCAACCTTAACCGTCTTATCTCACAGGTAGCTTAATAACCCCGTCACCCATGATTGTCTAATGAAAAAATTTAACTCCTATTTTGATAATACTAACATGTGTCCAATCTGTGCAGGTTATCTCTTCACTCACAGCATCTTTGAGGTTTGATGGTGCTTTGAATGTTGATGTGAATGAATTCCAGACCAATCTTGTGCCATACCCCAGGATCCATTTTATGCTTTCCTCGTATGCTCCGGTCATTTCTGCTGAGAAGGCCTACCATGAACAGCTCTCAGTTGCAGAGATCACCAACAGTGCCTTTGAGCCATCTTCCATGATGGTTAAGTGTGACCCTCGTCATGGCAAGTACATGGCTTGCTGCCTCATGTTCCGTGGTGATGTGGTGCCAAAGGATGTTAATGCTGCTGTGGCCACCATCAAGACGAAGCGCACTATCCAATTTGTTGACTGGTGCCCTACTGGATTCAAGTGTGGTATTAACTATCAGCCACCTACTGTTGTTCCTGGTGGTGATCTTGCTAAGGTGCAGAGGGCTGTTTGCATGATTTCCAACTCAACCAGTGTTGCTGAGGTCTTCTCACGCATTGACCATAAGTTTGATCTGATGTACGCCAAGCGTGCTTTTGTCCATTGGTATGTCGGTGAAGGCATGGAGGAAGGTGAATTCAGTGAAGCTCGTGAAGATCTTGCTGCCCTGGAGAAGGATTATGAGGAGGTTGGTGCTGAAGGTGATGACGAAGGGGAGGGAGAAGATGATGATGAGTACTGAGCTATGTTGTAATATGTAGAATGCTTTTCTGCTTTTATGTTACCAGTTACTGCCTTTATGTTGCACTAGTAAGACTTTATATTTCTTGAGATTGTTATTTCTGCTGTGGTGTTAAAACATTGGTGTTTGTTTTACTAAGTTCTTTGTTATGTTTTACTTTCTCTATGATCATCTTACTAGTGTTCAATCATTTTTTTAGCATATGAAAATTTGGATGGTGTTTACTCTACTTTCTGTAGATGGTATCTCATTGATTTGTTTGTCTATATTTCTGAAAATTTACTGTGATGAAAAGCTTATGTATTAAATGGTCAGCAACTTATCCTTCAAAAAATTGATAACATACCGGGCCTGGTTTTATTGGGTATATTGTTTTTGCTTTGTTTCTTCAAAGCCATAATACTTTCTGCTAAGTGGACAGTTCAATAATTTTATTTAGATTGGGACAATCGGATGATATATGATAATGAACAACCTATTTATATAGCAGTATGTTATAATAGCACATCTCAAGCCAACGATTACATGACTGAACAAGTACAGTGAAACTCATAATCCTTAATTCAATTACATTGATCCAAATGGGATGGATTCAAAGTTGAAATTCAAGAATAGAAAATTAACTCGCAGTAGAAAACGGAACCACAGAATATATAGATCTCTTCTAATGCTCGAAGATCTCTTCTCAAGCCTAAATCTCATTCATTCCTCTTTGCCGGGAGTGTTCATGGTTCGGTTTGGATTGGTTTTTCCCAATAAAGAAACCAAACCAAGTAAGTCGGTTTTCAAATATTTGAATCAAACCAAACCAATTAAGTCGGTTTTTCTCGATTCGGGTTATGTCGTTTTTTCGATTTTTTTGATTATTTGTCTGTTTTTTCTTAAATATAAGATATATATTACTAAACACATATTTCGACGATCACATTTTCAATATAACACTATCAAATCAATTGCCCTTTGAGAAATCTATTATTTACCAAAATATATTGATCATAATTGTATCAAATAGTGATGAATAATTTAATGACATAATTAAAAATATATTATTTTTATCACGAAATGTATTCTTACACTAAACAAAATAAAACAACCAATCAAACTAGAATGTAAAGCTAAGGAACTATATTAAAAGTATAAACTATTAATATTTACCATAAATTTTTTGATACTTTGTATAACAATATACATACATATATATATATGTATAGTAATAAATTTGAAATAACTTCTATAGTCAGTTTGATTCGATTTTTTTCTAATTGAAACCAAAACCAACCAAATTTGATCAGTTTTTAAAATTCAAAACCAAAACCAAACAAAAAAATATTAATTTTTTTGGCCGATTTGACTTGGTTTTCGGTTTGGTTCGATTTTTCGGGTTTTACAAAGATCCCTACTCTTTTGCTGGGCAACCTACGAGATAAAAACATGATGTTTACACAAATAGCCAGCTAGCTAGATTTATTGTTTAAAAAATGATTACTTGGTGTGAGCACGTGATTTTTGCCCCGCATGAGAATTACTCCCAAAATCAAAAAAAATATAGAATAGTTTTGTGTTGTGTTGATTTTTGTATTTTTTGTTTGATTTTTCTTAGTTATTGTCTACATTTTATCCGTGCATGTTTATTTGTTAAACTAATAAAATAAAATATAAAAAATAGTGTTGTATTTTTTGCATTTTTAAGTCTTGTTTAAAGTAATTAAGTTTATTGCAAATGATATATAAAACAAAAGTCACAAAAAATAATTCATCTTATACATTCTTAGCATTTAAATGCCTAGTTGTGTGATTTATATTTAATTTATATTTAATTGATATTTAATTATGTGTGATAATTGTTAGTATAATTTAATTAGTATTAATATAATTTGATTTGATTTTTGTAGTATAATTAGAATTTTTTGTTTTAAATTAGGAACTAATTTCAAAAGAAAAGAGAGAGAATTGGAAAAGAAGAGGAAATGGACTGGGCTAGTCCAAAACTGGACAAACTCAGGCCCAAAATACCCATTGACTCAGTCCAACCTAACGGACCCGCCCCATTTCCCATCTTTTAATCTGCACCGTTGATGATACTTCATCCAACGACCCAGATTATTAACCTATTTTTAATTACCCAAAATTCCAAACCCGTTTACACACCAAACCAAACAACCCCTCCCTTACTCGTCTCTATCAGAGGCGAAATCCGGCCGCCCCACGCCACCGCTGACCTCCCGCCGGAAATCGCCCACGACGGCGGTCAGCCTCCAATCCCTCCCAAATTTACACCCCAAACTCCCCAAGACCTCCTCAATCTAACCCCGGCTCATTTTACTTCGAATCTAGCCACAACTTCTCGAATCTTTTGAAGATTCGAGTTAAAATCCAACATGCCCCAAATTGCCCCAAATTGATACCACACCCTCACCTCACCTCCCTCACACCCTAACCATCGTTAGTTCCCTTCGAATCTGGCCAGAAATTATTAAGCCCCAAAATCAAGATTCAAGAAACCTAGAACCAAAATTAGGGATTTGTTTTGCGGATTTCAGAGAAATTGAGGTCTAATAGACCTTAATTGATTTGTTTTCACTTGAAAACATTTTAATTAAGATCCGTTCGACCTCGAATACAAAAATCCGAGCTCAAGTCTAAATAGTCCAGTTCTACTTCGATTCAGTTTCTTTCCATTTGTTTGAGGTACTCCTTCTTTCATTTTCTTTCTTTGTTTATTTTATTTGTTTGGATTATTGTTTGTTCTGTCCGTTTATTGCAATTTCTATTTTTCCTCTTCTCTTTGGGACCTTTTATTTGGTCGATCTGTTTACCGTCTGATTCGTTGTTGTCAATGTGTCGTTGTAAATTGAATTCACATCGATTTTAATATCGTCGATTGGTTGATTTTGCATTTTTAAACTGTTCTGTCCGAGGGTTTCTTGTATCATTGATTTGTCGACTATATGTTATCGATTATACATGTTGTAATCGATTGATTGAATATCGTCGTAGGTTTGTTTGTTAGAACCTTGGAACAGAAATTAGAACTGTTAATCTGATCCAAATTCACTGTTGGATCGAAATTTTTGTGATTTCAAACAGAATTATATTGAATATAACTGTTTAAATCTCAAATTACAAATTAGGAAAAGAAACAGCTGAGTCAATGAGTGCATTGCACATGAGATAGGTTGTTAAAACCTGCTGGACAGCAGTGTTTTCCATTTCTGTTATGCCTTTAGGATTTGATTAATTATAAAATCCACCTTTAGACAAATCAGGGTGGAAGAATCAGAGAATATCAGGATAATAATGAGTATTGCTTAACTTTGTTAAGTGTTTTAAAAGCTGGAAAATCAGAACAAGCATGGGGAAAATGATTTAAAAGTTAAAGGTGCCCATGTGCTAAAGGGGAGAGATTTGAATTGAATATTGATGAAATTCAGTTTAAGTTGCCTATAAAAAGAGGCTGAAAAACAGATTTGAACGACAAAATTTTCAGACCTTTAGAAGTGGAGAGAGTCTTACTGTTTCATTGCTTGAAGTAACTTGTCAAAATCTCAGCCAGTTGGTCGAGCTCCCTGAGTATCATAAACAATTTTAGGTTTCTCTACTTCAAGTTTCAGAGGTCACTTTTGAGAGATTTTAATCAGTTAGAGAGGGTCTTAAAAAATCAGTTTCCAAAGTTTAAAGAATGGATAGCTTGGTCAATCTTTAAACAACATTGTGAGAGACTTTGAGAGTTCTTTGAAAGACAGTCTGTTTTGGAATTAATTTTTAAAGATTAAAGTCTATTCCTAAGAGTTTAAAAGATCAGTTTTATAGTAGAATCTTGGCTTGACTCAAGCTTGGCTGAGTCTATTTGTGGTGATGTTGCTGTTTGGTTTTTTCTTCACAAACTTTCTGGGCTGTGTTTGTGGATGTTTGGAATTTCAAATCACTGCTGTGAACTGCTATTGTACTGTTGCTGGTATTTACTGCTGCTGCTGATCTTTCTTCTGCTTCATTTCTGTTCCATTCCAGGTACACATTCCTTGGGCTTGTCCACTCTTGTACTAGAAATGAAATGAAAGACCACTTTGAATCCTGTCGTTGAAGCCATTACATAATTGATTTTGTTAGTTATTTATTAATCTAAGGACTGTTAGGTGAAATAAAAATTGTGCTGTTAGTCATTGAGGATTTAAGAGTGCACATAGTCTTATATGCCTGTTTAGTTCTTACTTTCAGCACGTACGAGTTAAAGGAAAACCTGCTAGGCTTGTATTGTCCATCATTGTAAACTTGATTCATTTTTAGACTATTGTTTTTTTTTTTAGTTTTCGTTATGCTTAACTAGTTTCTATTTTTGTTAGCATATATTTAGATTAGTGTAGGCAAAACTAGCCAATACGGATTGGAATTTTCTTTGATATTTTAAATAGGTAATTTGTTAAAGTCAAGTTGTTTAAGCATGTTTAAGGTATTATTTTGATTGATGTTAATTATTAATGCAAGGTGTTTTTGAACCCTTTTCGAATTTCTTCATTTGATTTTCCCTTGAAATCTATTTGTACTTAAGCAAACAAGATAAGTTATCCCGTGCTTTAGATGCCAATGTTAGGTCGATTTTAATCGCATAGTCTTGATTTCGCTAATTAACATATTAAGGGCAGTGAACAATCTTACTTTTAATAATGCATCAAAGTGAATTATTTCTATTTCGCATATTTTGATCAATTTTCCGTTAGTTTATATCTTTTCATTCAATCTCCTGCCATAAGTCAAAAAGCTATGAAATAATACATAATTTGGTACGGTCCTTTAATTGGAAATAATTTTAAGGGATATACTGTTAAATAAATTGATTTTTTTTAGTTTTACAATGGCTTTAATCGGCATAGTTTCAAATAAGCAAACCCGGATACGTTTTTTTATTTATTATTTACCTATCGGTCAAAAGTCCGAGTCTATGTTGTAATTAGTCTTTCTTTTGGTATGGTTTCAAATTAATAGAGCGGTTTAAAGTTTAATTAGAGCATATAATTTATAAGCATGTATAAAATCAGGTATTTTTAGCCATTTATAATAATTGAAGCTACCGTACTAGAACCAGGGGATCCGGGGGCGCCTAACACCTTCCCTCGGGTCAACAGAATTCCTTACTTAGAATTTCTGGTTCGCAGACTTCATTCGGAAAGTCGAAAATTTCCTCGATTCGGGATTTAAATAAATCGGTGACTTGGGACACCTTAATTTATTCCAAGTGGCGACTCTGAAATAAGTAGAATAATCCCGTTTCGAATATTGTCACTTAAATTGAAAAAACTCGCTTGTGCTTCTACCCTTCGGGGTAGGGGCACACCAAAAGGAGGTGTGACAGCTCTGGCGACTCTGCTGGGGACACAAATCCAGAACCACTGGTTCAGGATTTAAGAATTCGAGCTTTGAATAATTGTTATATTTGGCTTATTATTATCTGATTTTATTACATGTTTGTATTAAATGTGCTAAATGTTGCTTTTACCGCTTTGATATTTTGTGAATCGTATATAAATTGTGCCGATACCCATTTTCCTCTTCTGAATCTCTTTGAAATATAATATCGGGCATTTGCTGGACATAGCCTGTTTTCTCAAGATAGCTGTGGTGCTTGGAACCCGGTGAAGGATTTTTTCTAGTCACACATGTTTAGGCGGGGAGTATTGTCAATTAAGCCGGAAAGCCATGCTACCGGTGCACTGACACTCCCCGGCTCGAGTTGTCCGCTCGAGTTAAAACTAGTCTAGATACTTTTTCCAAAAGGATGATGACTTAGAATAACAGAACCTTATGCCAGATCCCCGATAAGAACGTCTATTTGCATCATGTGCATATTTGACTTAGGAGGCTCAACACAGGGGTTGGGCCTGTCTAGGACAGGTGTACCTGAAACAAAAGACCAACTTGACGCATCTTTGTTTGTGCATTTCTTTCGATCTTACATGCCGACCGGTTTGTTATTAAAAAGAGAGAGGGTAAGAAGTGGAAATTGTCGGAGTATAAAATCATTTTTTAATTTTATGAAAATAGTGTGTTTTTCTTAGAAAATATTTTTTTTTGAAAAAAAAACGAAAAAAATTGAAAAAAATCTCCGATTAATTTTGTTGATTTCTAAATAGTTAGTTTCTTAATTTTACGAAAATTAGCTTCTTTTAAATGTTGAAAAATAAAAAAAAAAAAAAAAAAATCAATAGTTTTTTTTATGAAAAGCAAGTGTCTCTAAAAATAATTTGTTTTGAAAAAATTGCTATTAAAAATAGTTTGTTAAAATAATTTCCGAACTACGTGGGTCTGATTCTCACCGGATGTGAGATACGTAGGAGAACCTCATCGGTTCCGACCCCAATTTTTTTTAAAAAAAAATCCAAAAAAAAAATATTTTCGTTTAGTTCCTTCATTAAAATCTTTCTTTAGAAAATTCAAAAAAAAAGAAGAGTAAAAGTAGTTTAAAAAACTAAAAAATGGTTTCGTTCTTTCTACTGCTTTTCATGAAATAAAAAGAAAAATCAATAAAAATCAAAATTGAAAAAATAGATTTCCTTCGTTTTTGAAGTATTTTTCTAAAAGAAATCAGAAACAAAAATCCAAAAAAAAAATACTCCTTAGATGTCTTTCTTTTGTAAACGTCCATAAATATTTTTTCATAAAAAAAAAAATAAAAATAAAAAAAATTTTGAAGTCCAGAAATATTTTTGCTTTTCTTTATAAGTTATTTTGTAAATAAACAAAAAATAAAAAAAAATTCAAAATATTTTCTTCAAAGTCCCTCTTTCGAAAATAAAGAGGCAACATCCAAAATCCAAAAAAAAATATTTTGTTTCTTCCTTAGAAAAAGAGACAATAAGTAAAAATTCAAACAAAAATATTCTTTTACTCGAAAGCAAATAAATTTTTTTTAGAAGTCTTTCTTTCAAAAAAGCAAAACAAAAAGCAAAAAAAAAAAAAATATATATATATAAATATATTTTCCTTTCTTCATTTAAAGCATTTATTTCAAGAATTAGTTGATTTACTCCATTCCCGATTATCCGAACTACGTCCGGTCTGATTCATGCGGGGACATGATACGTAGGCAATCCACATAAGATTCGACCATCACCAAAAGAAAAAGAAAAATGAGAAAAAAAAGAAAAAAAAAGAAAGAAAGAGAAAATTGATAAAGAGAGAAAGAAGATGAAAGTAAAGGAGAGTATAAGCCGGAGTAACGCATTACAATCGAATACAAGTAGCAACACGATCAACTGTATAAGTGCATCACACCCAACGTGAGATTACTTATCTGTTATGTTGTCTCAGACTAACCGTTTGTTTGCCAAACTCCGGGTTTTAGAAAAGGGTGGTTGATTTTGTGGTACTCTAGCCTCACATTCATACTTCGCGAGGTCCAAAGGAAACGTTCAGCAGCCCGTTGCTAAATCAAAAGAAAGTACCCATCCTTATTTCACAAGGTCGAAAGGAAGTGCCAACATGTCTTCAGAAATCCCTCTGCCAACCGTTCCCGTTTTGGAAGAGAGCTCCGTGTCAGCCATTCCGGCTACTGAGTCAGTAGCTGCAGAAGAAAACAGAATTTTGCGTTGTCGCATGCTGGAGATGTTAGATGACTGGAATAACGGGAAAGAGCCCCCAAGTCTGATCCCTCGGTTCTCCGAACTATTCCTCAGGTCAAGTGGGATTTCTAATACCCCCACCGATTACCCACCTACTATGTTTGGATATTCTAATGTTACAACCCTCTCCGAATCACCCTCCACTTCCCATCCTCGGGTGACAGCATTAGATACATCCACAAGAACATCAGTTGGTTTGCCAGTTCCAATCACGACGCATCCCACCACATATACTCCTTTCTTTGATTCCTCTTCTTTTACATTCCCGGCACCACCCCTTCCACGGGATCCTACCCAGTTTGCCGCCAATGTCTATCCTCAGCCAACCCAATATGAGTTCATGCCAAGCCAAAATCTAAAAGCTCCCGAACGGGATGAAATGGCAAAAAGAATGAGCGGCTTGGAACAAAGTTTGAAAAACATGTAAGGTCTAGGCGGACAGAAGAGTGTTTCATACGCATATTTGTGCATGTTCCCACATGTCCATTTGCCGTCAGGCTTTAAGATGCCGAAGTTCGAAAAGTATAACGGGCATGGCGACCCTATTGCTCATCTAAAGAAATACTATCAATTGCGAGGTGTCGGCGGCATGGAAGAATTGCTGATGGCATATTTCGGAGAAAGCTTGATCGGGATAGCATCAGAATGGTACATGGATCAAGACATATCTCGATGGCACATCTGGGACGATTTGGCCAGAGATTTTGTGAAACAGTTCCAATACAACATCGACATTGCGCCAGACAGGAATTCCTTATCGAACTTAAAGAAGAAACCCTCAGAAAGCTTCAGAGAATATGCTATCAAATGGCGAGAGCAAGCATCCAGGGTGAAACCCCTATGGACGAAATAGAAATGGTCACTACTTTCCTCCAGGCTCAGGAACCAGACTATTTCCAGAACATGCTGTCAGCAATAGGAAAACCTATCGCAGAGGCGATCAAGATTGGGGAAATGGTAGAAAATGGTTTAAAGACGGGAAGAATTTTGAGTCAAGCGGCCATTCGAGCGACCTCCCAAGCAATCCAAGGAGGGTCTGGAGGAATAGCAAAGGGTAGGATGAAAGAGGAAACGTCCATGGCAACTTTGGGTGATAGAAGACACCACGCTCCTAGACCCATCTTTTCAGAAAGAACCCCCCATCATTATTACCCTGCTCAGGAAATGTCCTATATCCCCCAACCGTACGCGGTCATGAATGCTCAACCTTTTGCGCGACCGCAGCAGAATGTCAATAAAAACCAAGCTCTATTTCCAAGAAATCAGCCTCCCCACCAGAACCACTATAACCCTCGACCTCCGCAGAATAACTTTCGTCCTTGGGAACATTCAAAGAGACCAAACTTTACCCCAATTGGTGAATCTTACTCTAGCTTATTCCCGAAACTTGTCCAAATGGGTCTACTGCAGCCGGTTCCTCATAATAGACAAAACCCGGCATCGCCTTCCTACAAAGATGGTGTCAGGTGTGCATATCATTCAGAGGCAGAGGGCCACCACACTAATGACTGTTGGACTTTGAAACAATCGGTGGAGAATTTAATAGAGCAAGGGAAAATTGTATTGAAGGATAAGGATGTCCCAAATGTGACCAATAATCCGCTGCCTGCTCACAATAACGGGCCGATAATTGGGATGATTTGTGAAGACGAAGAATTCGATCCAGCGCTTAAGGCCATAATTACTATTGCTAATGTGGAAAGGAAGCCCAAGGCGGCCCCAAAATAGGAGAAAAGGGAAAAGAAGAGTAAAATCACTGAGTTAGAACCAGAAAGGGAAATTGGTGCACCTAAGCAAGCCTATGTGGCATGGGGGGCAATTAAGACACCACAGCTGAATGAGCCAGTGTTTGTTGGACGCATACCACAAAAGCTTAAGGACCGTCAAGAGGAAGATAATGAGGATTTCATGACGGAAGAGAGTGAAGGAAAACATGAGGCAAAGCTCTGCGATACCCACATGGTCGAGCCAGGGAAATGGACTATCACTGTTGAGATGGGACCAGACACTAAACTCCCAAACTGAAAGGCTAGGCCATTCCCGATCGGGCGGAAGCCCAGTAAACTTGTCCTGCCGCATTTTTCTGCATCCAGAATTATTTCAGGGTGTAAATTGGTTGTTTTTTTTAGTTTTTGTCTTTAAATTTCTGAATGTGAACACTGTTTATCCTTTCGATTCCAAGAAATGAAATTAATATTTCATCGTCCGTTTCCTTTTCTTTTGTTATTTTTTATTCTTTCAGATTTGTTTTAGTTTTCTTTTTCTCTTCTCTTTAGTTCAAATCATGCAGCTTTAAATAGCATGACATGCTTGCGGACTTCATGTCTAGATCCCAAAACGCTGTCAGACTTCAGAATAATGAATCGAGAGTTGAGCACAAAAGATTATTTTGAGGAAATGAAACAATGAATTGGAATAACTGAAGGAAAATTGGTTCGCATACAAAAGGGGTGTGTTGTACTCAGAGAATACCCGAGTAGTTATCCCAACAAAAAATGGCCCTTGCTTGCAACAAGAAAGTGCGGCCCATGAATCTCGAAATAGAACAACCGACGTTAAGGTGCATGCCTCCTCATTACTAAGAGACGAAAGGAAAATTGGCTCCTAATTGGAAGGATCCATACATCATCTGGAAAATATCACTGAGAGGGACACTGTATCTGGGAGACATTGAAGGAAATGATCTTGAAACGGCAGTCAATACAGATGCAGTATAAAGGTACTATGTCAAGACCTCCTGCGGCGTTGGCTTTTGTATAATTAAGATGACGAAGGCTTTCTTTCTTGCTACCCCAAACACTATAAATCCTTTGTAAAACCCTTTGAGCCGGTTATGTTTCTTTTTGTTCACCCTCTTTGGAACCCGAAATAAATAAAAATTAAAAAAAATTAGAAAAAAAGAGAGACACTACCCAAATAGTATCCACCATTTTACAAACCACTTTAAGCCGGTTACCTTTCTTTGGCTACCCTCGTTAGAATCCTAAGAACCAACAAAAAAAAATCATTATACCCAAAGAACACCTGAACTACGTTCTGACTTGATTCCGAAAGGATACATAGGCAACATCTCCCTGAGGTTCAATCACACCAAAACAAAAATCCCAATTTCCCAAAACTTGAAACTGGGGCAGATGATATGACGGTTCAGTTTAGATCCGTCAAGATGGTTCCAGAGTTGTAATTCCATTCAAATTCCTTTTTACCCAAAAACCTTGTTCAAGTCCTTCAGATCAATTGGCAAAGGCAAGGAAGTGAAAAATGTCATTGACGGAAATCTGACACAGCTTGAATTGGGAGAAACAAAATGAGAGAGTCTTATCGGTGAAAACCTTTGGGCACCATAAGGCGATGGCGATTGGAGAAGCTAAAAATGAGAGATTCCATTTGGTGAAAACTCGCAAAGAGCACTATCAGGCGACAGTGAGAAGAGAAATGTTAGGGGTCGATTGGCGAAAACCCGCAAAGGGCGCCACCGACCAAAAAGAAAATATCCCTTCACTAAAAGAATTTTGGCAAGGTTCCCTGGTTTTGAAATTGCGAATCAATGGGTTCATAAGAAGTTGGAAAGTTTATGTGGGTCAGGCGTCCAGTCCAAGAAGCATTTCATGTTTATTTGAAGTCAGCATGCACCCCAGATAAGTCCTTCTTTTCTCCGAAATGGACGCTTATCTTTAAACTCACTTTATTGCTTTTTGTATAGTTATTCTTTGAATCCCTTTCGGTTTAATTTTAATTCTGAAACTATTACAAAGAAAGGCGGCAGGACCGGTTTTACAGGACTCCGTCTGGTAAAAAAGGTTGAAGAAAGATACCCAGCCTCAGTGGTGTATTGATCCAATCCCGACTGATCATGATGGTTGATCACTTGCAAATGAAAGGACATTAGGAAGGAAAAGGAAATCAAAGGCTAAGGTTTTAAAAAACGGAACGAGACAGAAAGACAGATCCCACACAGGTGAGTCCTCAAAGAATTTCGAGTTTGAATCCGGACGGTTTGAAAGGAAGTCACCCCAAAGCCAATTGGTAGCAAAGTTCTCAATGCAAATGAGACAAAGATCAAGCAACGAAGATAATCAAGGCCACAAAGACAACTACTTTTTCAACTAATAAAATGTTCTTTGTTGAAAGCAGGTCTATTTAATTGTGCAAGAAGAAGGTACAGCCAAAGAAGTGAAATAGGCAAGCATTTAAATGGCTCTGGAACAAGGAAAACGCATAAAAAGGGAAGTTTCTTTTCAAAAGTTTTATCTTATGCATTTGTTGATGGTTAAAAAGAAAATACCTAAAAGAAGGCCCAAAAGGAAGAATAAAAGAAAAGAAAATGAAACTCCAAAAGAGAATCAAATCATGTTAGTCCAATATCCGTTTGGACCCCGGTCAGAAAATCGAGGGTCTCTCCGGCCAGAAAGCCGTGAGACATTGCTTTTGAATTCCGGCCAGAAAGCCGTGAAAATTTTCTTTCAAAATCCCCGGTCAAGAAAACCGAGGATCTCCCAGTCAGAAAACTGCGGAGCCATTTATTTTAACCCCGGCCAAAAAACCGAGGGTCTTGCGGCCAAAAAACCGTTAGACATTGTTTGAATTCCGGCCAGAAAGCCGTGAAACTCTTCTTCCCGGTCAGAAAACCGAGGATCTCCCAGTTAGAAAACTGCGGAGCCATTTATTTTAACCCCGGCCAAAAAACCGAGGGTCTTGCGGCCAAAAAACCGTTAGACTTTATTTGAATTCCGACCAGAAAGCCGTGAAACTCTTCTTTCCGGTCAGAAAACCGAGGATCTCCATGTCAGAAAACTGCGGAACCATTTATTTTAACCCCGGCCAAAAAACCGAGGGTCTTGCGGCCAAAAACCCGTTAGACATTGTTTGAATTCCGGCCAGAAAGCCGTGAAACTCTTCTTCCCGGTCAGAAAACCGAGGATCTCCCAGTCAGAAAACTGCGGAGCCATTTATTTTAACCCCGGCCAAAAAACCGATGGTCTTGCGGCCAAAAAACCGTTAGACATTATTTGAATTCCGGCGAGAAAGCCGTAAAATGCTTCTTCCCGGTCAGAAAACCGAGAATCTCCCAGTCAGAAAACTGCGGAGCCATTTATTTTAACCTCGGCCAAAAAACCGAGGGTCTTGTGGCCAAAATAACGTGAGACATTGTTTTTGAATTCCGGCCAGAAAGCCGTGAAACTCTTCTTCCCGGTTAGAAAACCGAGGATCTCCTAGTTAGAAAACTGCGGAGCCATTTATTTTAACCGCGGCCAAAAAACCGAGTGTCTTGCAGCCAAAAAACCGTTAGACATTGTTTGAATTCCGACCGGAAAGCTGTGAAAATTTTATCCCCGGTCAGAAAACCGAGGATCTCCCAGTCAGAAAACTGCGGAGCCATTTATTTTAACCCCGGCCAAAAAACCGAGGGTCTGACGGCCAAAAAACCGTTAGACATTGTTTGAATTCCGTCCAGAAAGCCGTTGAAACTTTCATCCCCGGTTAGAAAACCGAGGATCTCCCGGTCAGAAAACTGCGAGCCATTTATTTTAACCCCGGCCAAAAAACCGAGGGTCTGACGGCCAAAAAAGCGTTAGCCATTGTTTGAATTCCGGCCAGAAAGCAGTGAAACTTTTATCCCCGGTCAGAAAACCGAGGATCTCCCAGTCAGAAAACTGCGGAGCCATTTATTTTAACCCCGGCCAAAAAACTGAGGGTCTTGCGGCCATAAAACCGTGAGACATTGTTTTGAATGCCCGGCCAGAAAGCCGTGAAAATCTTCTTCGAAATCCCGGTCAGAAAATCGAGGATCTCCCAGTCAGAAAGTTGCGGAGCTGTCTTTTTAAACCCCGACCAGAAAGCCGTAGAACGTTTATTTGTGAAACTGTGATTTTCTTAACCAATACCAAGGAGTCTTTTTAATCACTTTCTGTGTGACAACTAACTCACGAAATTTTCCTAGCAAAACTGGGGTAGAAAATTTTTGTTCGTTTGTTTGTTTCATTTGTCTAAATAGGTTTGGCCTCGGGACCAAGGATCGAGATAACCTACGAGTGGAACATCAATCCGGAATGAAGAAAATAAGGAAAAGAACCGAAAAGAAACAAGTTCAAACGTTGGAGTAAACAGAAGCGCGGATTGCTCTGAATCTGATTGAAGTCACAAGTTCCGCCAATTCCATTTCACTCAATGTTGCAGAAATAAACAAGCACGTATGGCTTGTTGAGCATCAAGATTCAGATCGAGGTCTACATCAAAATCAGCTAAGATTCAAGATCAAGTTTTCAAGAGAATCATAGATAGGAATCTTGTAACTCATAGTTTGATGGCATAGCTAGTTCAGCTTTAATTTCTCTTTTGGTGTAATAAGGAGGTCAGTAAGCAGTAAGCAGCAACAACAGCAACGATAGCAACAATAACAGCAAAGTGTCAGTCCACGGTAGTCCCAGCTACCAAAACTTCCCGAACTACATTGACCTGATTCCTGTTCACCCCAGGATATGTAGGAAGCCTCCCGAAGCAAAGGCTCGGTCAAGATCTTTTTAAAATGCTTCACAAGGAGTGCTCAAACGGGCAAAAATCGCTCGTATTTGCTCATTATTCGTTGCAGGAAAACTCTTCGCGTTTTCACGCAAAGAGGGGCAGCTGTGAGCACGTGATTTTTGCCCCGCATGAGAATTACTCCCAAAATCAAAAAAAATATAGAATAGATTTGTGTTGTGTTGATTTTTGTATTTTTTGTTTGATTTTTCTTAGTTATTGTCTACATTTTATCCGTGCATGTTTATTTGTTGAACTAATAAAATAAAATATAAAAATAGTGTTGTATTTTTTGCATTTTTAAGTCTTGTTTAAAGTAATTAAGTTTATGGCAAATGATATATAAAACAAAAGTCACAAAAAATAATTCATCTTATACATTCTTAGCGTTTAAATGCCTAGTTATGTGATTTATATTTAATTGATATTTAATTATGTGTGATAATTGTTAGTATAATTTAATTAGTATTAATATAATTTGATTTGATTTTTGTAGTATAACTAGAATTTTTTGTTTTAAATTAGGAACTAATTTCAAAAGAAAAGAGAGAAAGAATTGGAAAAGAAGAGAAAATGGACTGGGCTAGTCCAAAACCGGACAAACTCAGGCCCAAAATACCCATTGACCCAGTCCAACCCAACGGACCCGCCCCATTTCCCATCTTTCAATCTGGACCGTTGACGATACTTCATCCAATGGCCCAGATTATTAACCTATTTTTAATTACCCAAAACCCCAAACTCGTTTACACACCAAACCAAACAGCCCATCCCTTACTCGTCTCTATCAAAGGCGAAATCCGGCCGCCCCACGCCACCGCTGACCGCCCGCCGGAAATCACCCACGGCGGCGGTCAACCTCCAATCCCTCCCAAATTTACACCCCAAACTCCCCAAGACCCCCTCAATCTAACCCCCAGCTCGTTTTACTTCGAATCTAGCCACAACTTCTTGAATCTTCAATCGAAGATTCGAGTTAAAATCCAACATGCCCCAAATCGCCCCAAATTGATACCACACCCTCACCTCACCTCCCTCACACCCTAACCATCGTTAGTTCCCTTTGAATCTGGCCAGAAATTGTTAAGCCCCAAAATCAAGATTCAAGAATCCTAGAACCAAATTAGGGATTTTTTTTTGCGGATTTCAGAGAAATTGAGGTCTAATAGACCTTAATTGATTTGTTTTCACTTGAAAATATTTTAATTAAGGTCCGTTCGACCTCGAATACAAAAATCCGAGCTCAAGTCTAAATAGTCCGGTTCTACTTTGATTCAGTTTCTTTCCATTTGTTTGAGGTACTCCTTCTTTCATTTTCTCTCTTTGTTTATTTTATTTGTTTGGATTATTGTTTGTTCTGTCTGTTTATTGCATTTTCTGTTTTTCCTCTTCTCTTTGGGACCTTTTATTTGGTCGATTTGTTTACCATATGATTCGTTGTTGTCAATGTGTCATTGTAAATTGAATTTTCTTCGATTTTAATATCGTCGATTGGTTGATTTTGCATTTTTTAACTGTTCTGTCCGAGGGTTTCTTGTATCATCGATTTGTCGACTATATGTTATCGATTATACATGTTGTAATCGATTGATTGAATATCGTTGTAGGTTTGTTTGTTAGAACCTTGGAACAAAAATTAGAACTGTTAATCTGATCCAAATTCACTGTTGGATCGAAATTTTTGTGATTTCAAACCAAATTGTATTGAATATAACTGTTTAAATCTCAAATTACAAATTAGGAAAAGAAACAGCTGAGTCAAAGAGTGCATTGCACATGAGATAGGTTGTTAAAACCTGCTGGACAGCAGTGTTTTCCAGTTCTGTTATGCCTTTAGGATTTGATTAATTATAAAATCCACCTTTAGACAAATCAGGGTGGAAGAATTAGAGAATATTAGGATAATAATGAGTATTGCTTAACTTTGTTAAGTGTTTTAAAAGCTGGGAAATCAGAACAAGCATGAGGAAAATGATTTAAAAGTTAAAGGTGCCCATGTGCTAAAAGGGAGAGATTTGAATTGAATATTGATGAAATTCAGTTTAAGTTGGCTATAAAAAGAGGCTGAAAAACAGATTTGAAGGACAGAATTTTCAGACTTTTAGAAGTGGAGAGAGTCTTACTGTTTCATTGCTTGAAGTAACTTGTCAAAATCTCAGTCAGTTGGTCGAGCTCCCTGAGTATCATAAACAATTTTAGGTTTCTCTACTTCAAGTTTCAGAGGTCACTTTTGAGAGATTTTAATCAGTTAGAGAGGGTCTTAAAAAATCAGTTTCCAAAGCTTAAAGACTGGATAGCTTGGTCAATCTTTAAACAACATTGTGAGAGTCTTTGAGAGTTCTCTGAAAGACAGTCTGTTTGGAATTAATTTTTAAAGATTAAAGTCTATTCCTAAGAGTTTAAAAGATCAGTTTTATAGTAGAATCTTGGCTTGACTCAAGCTCGACTGAGTCTATTTGTGGTGATATTGGCTGTTGCTGTTTGTTTTTTTCTTCACAAACTTTCTGGGCTGTGTTTGTGGCTGTTTGGAATTTTAAATCAGTGTTGTGAACTGCTATTGTACTGTTGCTGGTATTTACTGCTGCTGCTGATCTTTCTTCTGCTTCATTTCTGTTCCATTCCAGGTACACATTCCTTGGGCTTGTCTACTCTTGTACTAGAACTGAAATGAAAGACCACTTTGAATCCTGTCATTGAAGCCATTACATAATTGATTTTGTTAGTTATTTATTAATCTAAGGACTGTTAGGTGAAACAGAAATTGTGTTGTTAGTCATTGAGGGTTTAAGAGTGCACATAGTCTTATATGCCTGTTTAGTTCTTACTTTCAGCATGTACGAGTTAAAGGAAAACCTGCTAGGCTTGTATTGTCCATCATTGTAAACTTGATTCATTTTTAGACTATTGTTTTTTTTTTTTTTAGTTTTCGTTATGCTTAACTAGTTTCTATTTTTGTTAGCATATATTTAGATTAGTGTAGGCAAAACTAGCCAATACGGATTGAGATTTTCTTTGATATTTTAAATAGGTAATTTGTAAGTCAAGTAGTTTAAGCATGTTTAAGGTATTATTTTGATTGATGTTAATTATTAATGCAAGATGTTTTTGAACCATTTTCGAATTTCTTCATTTGATTTTCCCTTGAAATCTATTTGTACTTAAGCAAACAAGATAAGTTATCACGTGCTTTAGATGCCAATGTTAGGTCGATTTTAATCACATAGTCTTGATTTCGCTAATTAACATATTAAGGGCAGCGAACAATCTTACTTTTAATAATGCATCAAAGTGAATTATTTCTATTTCGCATATTTTGATCAATTTTCCGTTAGTTTATATCTTTTCATTCATTCTCTGACCATAAGTCAAAAAGCTATGAAATAATACATCATTTGGTACGGTCCTTTAATTGGAAATAATTTTAAGGGATATACTATTAAATAAATTGATTTTTTTAGTTTTACAATGGCTTTAATCGGCATAGTTTCAAATAAACAAACCCGGATACATTTTTTTTATATTATTTACCTATCGGTCAAAAGTCCGAGTCTATGTTGTAATTAGTCTTTCTTTTGGTATGGTTTCAAATTAATAGAGCGGTTTAAAGTTTAATTAGAGCATATAATTTATAAGCATGTATAAAATCAGATATTTTTAGCCATTTATAATAATTGAAGCGACCGTGCTAGAACCACGGGATCCGGGGGTGCCTAACACCTTCCCTCGGGTCAACATAATTCCTTACTTAGAATCTCTGGTTCGCAGACTTCATCTAGAAAGTCGAAAATTTCCTCGATTTGGGATTTAAATAAATCGGTGACTTGAGACACCTTAATTTATTCCAAGTGGCGACTCTGAAATAAATAGAATAATTCCGTTTCGAATATTCACTTAAATTGGAAAAACTCGCTTGTGCTTCTTCCCTTCGGGGTAGGGGGCGCGCCAAAAGGAGGTGTGACACTTGGCAGCCAAGACCATAGACAAGGAAACTAATATGTTTAAAAAGAAAGGCAAATACTACTTGTTGCATTATCATTAGAATCTCAAGATCACTTGCATTGTGCACAACAAATTTCTTGAAAGAGTTTGGTATATAGTAGTGGGGTATCCAAAAATTGGGAATGTTAGAAAAGAGATAGGAAAATAAATTGAGAGAAAGCTTTTAAGTGTGAATAAAATCACTGTAATGTTTTCCAATTCTTCTTTTCTATGATTTACGATATGAACTCCTTTATGGAGTAATTTTCTTCCTGGGAACTTGATGCTGTATTAGTTTAGACTTTAGTTTCTTGAATTAATACCTATTGTGTATGTTTGACGCTGAAACCTTCTGGATCGAATCTTAATTTCCTCGAGAAAAGCATTAAGAGGGATTCATGTGCTTGCAGTTTTTGTCCTGTTTGTTTTGAATTTGAGTATTCGAGAGAAGCTCCACTGCTATGTAAAATCCAATGTTTATAAACTTACACATAAACTGAACAAATATTTTTGAATAACTAGTGTTTATGTTAGTGATAGTTATATTTAGGGGTGGCAAACGGGCGGGCGGATTGGATATGAGCGGATCAAAACAGGTAATTTAAAAAAAACAGATAAATTATCCGACATGACCTGTATTTACGAGTGATAAAAACAGGTTTATCTGGCAGATAATATGGATATCTATATTATTCATGGCTTCTTAAATATGAATTCCTAGTTTTCCAAACTCGAGGAACTTAGGCTTTACAAATATAAAAGTTAAACACATTAGTTAATCATTTTCTAAGTGGATAATATGATTCTTTATCCATATTCGACCCGTTTTTAAATGATTTATCATCCAACTTATTTTTTAATGAAAAATATGGGTGAATAACTATATGTTGTTAGCCATTTTGCCACCTCTAGTTATATTTCGTGAAAAGAAGTCAACTTCTCCACTTTCCTCGTGCTAAATGATACTCCCTTCGGTCCAAAACAAATGATTTTTTAACACTTTACTTGTGGTCCAAAATAAGTGATTTTTTCAAATTTCAAGAATAAATTAATTATTTTTCCCTACATTATCCTTGGAGTTAATGGTGTTGGAATATGTATTAGGAGTGTTTATGTGAGATAGTAAAGGTTAATATAATCAATTCAATTGCTAATTGATGCTAAAAGATAAATTCCTTAATATGCGTGAAAACATTTAAAAAATCACTTAATTTTGGACCGGAGGGAGTAGGTATTACAAGGTATCTTGTCATCTGCATAAGATACAATTTTCCCTCTTATCTATGTTTCGATTATAGAATAATTAAGGGCGCCAACGGTACCACCCTCATCTTTATTCTTAAAAGTTGAATAGCACAGGCTAGATAAATAAAGCAAGATCAGATCATCTATTATAATTTGCAGAGCAGTATGCAGCAATAGTACAACCTGTAACCAAAAGAGAACATTAGAAAGCTAAAATTTGATGATTTAAACATTTGAAAGCAATTGGATGGTTCAAAAGCCACAACTAAGAAAAAACACAAAACTGGCTTGCAGTCAAAAGACGGGCAATAAGTTCAAATACTGAATGTATATTGGTCTCTTCTAAGGCTCAAAGATCTCTTCCGAAGCACGAATGCTTATTCGTCCTCCTGGCTGCGCAACCTAGCAAGCTTGTTAGTCACAACCACATCAAGTTGAGCAGCTCGCTCAACAATTTCTTTCCTCTTCCTTGTCGACACGTTATGTGCAATCTCAGCACAGTAAGTTCTGTGAACAAAAACAAAAGCAATCACTCGGCTGCGAAGACCAAAGACAAGGAAACTAGTCTTTCATGTTCAAATGATAAGCAAATACTGTGATAGTTGCATTACCTGTTGTGCATCATTAGAACATCAAGCTCACTTGCATTGTGCACAACAAACTTCTTGAAGCCATTGGGAAGATAATGTCGGGTCTTCTTGTCTGACCCATATCCAATGTTGGGCATCAGGACACATCCCTTGAACTTTCTTCTAACTCTAGAATCAATACCTTTTGGTCGGCGCCAGCTTGGCTGTCATTGATAAAATCAATAATTAGCTTCATTTGGTAAGCTGTGTACATTACAAACTGAACTGGATAAAAGGCAAATGGTCTGGCGACATTAAGTACATGCCTAGCAAAGATTGCTATCAAAAAAACCAAACCTAACTGCATTACGCAATACATAACCGACTATTGACATTCAAACTATGTTATACATAGAGCTGGATGTTTTCTCATTCCACTACCATGTGGAGAGAAGTTCAAGACATAGAGCTGGACGTTTTCTCATTCCACTACCATGTGGAGAGACGGTCAAGATACAAAGCCTTAGAGGTCATATTACAACAACTACCCAGTATAGCCCCACAAAGTGGGGTCTAGGGAGGGTAATACGTGCACATAGATGTCATATTATGAGGGATAAATTAAAAGAATACTTATTGTTAGTGAAGCCAATAGTGTTGCAAATACATGTTCTGTAATTTGAAACACCCTTAAATAAAATGCATAGTAACGAGGTAGTTATACTCTTTGTATACAAGGGCAAACAACAATCTCTGGGTAAACCATCTTTAAGGATAACCAAGGCTCCTCTAATCATTGAACTAGAAAAGTATGTTAGGAAATTTGGCAACTCGAAAGATTGGTACTAGACCTAAGTCATACCACAGGAGTTCTCATTTCTTCGTCTGTAAAAGAGCATCTTACGCCCTCTAAATTACGCACCTGTTCCTTCACTCAAATAAAATAATCTTCACATTCCCTAAAAGCATAACCCCTCACAACATGAATTTTTTGCTTGAAACCTTTGGATATTCTATATCACTCTGTGTATAGTACATGGGGTTTAATGATTGGACACGAAAGCAGCAAAGGAGAATAAATATTTGAAGGACACGAGAATTAAACTGCATATAATCCACTAAAATAGATTAAGGTGATATCAAAGAATTACACTTGGTCATAGTGAAAGGGTGACGGCATAGACGACCCTTAAATTTGCCAAAAATTTTCATTTAGACACATAAAATTGGTGCTCAATTGAACAGATGTGTACCGTCAGAAGAGAAAGGGGACATGTGTTATGAATTAAGGATTAGCTATGTTTCTCGACTCACGCAAATGTTGCCGGGTGTGTGTCAGTTTGGAGGGTCGAATACGGGTGAGGTGTCATTTTGGACAGTTCGCTCAACAAGAGGATTAGGAGTATAAAGAAAAGGGGGGGGGGGTTGAAAGGCTTACTCACATGGAGGAGAATTATACAATTTAGGGGGGCGCGCATTAGATGAAGGCTGCTGATCAGTTACTTAAATAGGATCGAACGGATCAGATCAATCCGGTAGTTACAAATTAGTCGGACATAGGTCTCGGGTCAATTCAGTTAGAATCCGGTGGAATAAGGAGCAGAGTTCCGGCTTAGTTTCAATTGTACCCAAGTTGCAATTCGAATCAATAAAATTCCCTAATTTCCATTTCATTTTTCTTCTTAATTCTCATTACAGTCCCTAGTATATTAATATTCAATGGATACATCTAGGTGACATGGCAGGTAACTCACCACCATTAAATACAAAAGAAATCCAGAACACAAACAAACCAGAAAACAAGGGAAAATATTTTTTGAAGTATTATTGTTCGGAGAAAAGAACGGGAGCATTGGCGTAACCGGAAAAGGTGTTGTCATGTGACCAAGTTGTGAAAACAGTAACGCCTGATCTCGAGCATAGCAGGCTTAGTGGAGCGGGCTGCCTTTTTTGCTATTCAAAGAAAAAACAAAGCTAAGGGTATAACCTAACCAATTTCACTTCCTCCCCAACAATTTTAATTTCCAATAACAGTATTAACCAAATCAGCTTGAACACCTCAACTAATCATAAATAATCTACTAAAATAGCACATAGAAAATCTAAAAATTAAAAAGCAGGACTAATGAAACATAAAAAAGTTACCTTGACAGTGATTCTGCGATCACTTTGAGCTCTCTTGAACTGCTTAACTCTCTTCTTCACTATCTTCTTGTTCAAAAGTGGCACCGCCATTTTTTCCCACTTACCTTCTAATAAATTAACTCATAATATTAGATAAATTCATTAGGAAAAAAGCAGAAATGATAATAAAGGAGAATTAGAGACTCACAAACTAGGGTTTCGGCTTAGCAGCTGCGCCTTCGTTGTAATAGTAATGCAGTCCCGAGTGTTATATACCCGATTGGAACTTTGAAGAGATCTGTGTTTTGGTAGTGAAAAGAATGGGCTGATAGGCCCATTATTAGTGCCCAACACTTACCTCGTTGGGGCAGTGTGAGAGACAACGACTCCCCATATGGGCCGATTTGTGTGTTCGTTTTTTCGTAGAAATTGTACGCAATGTTCTATTTAGTCGTCCCCATTTAATCTATATTTATTTTTTTAACTTTTTTTTTATTTATACTAACTTTTTAAAAAACTTCAGCTCCTTTTCTCCTCTGCAACTCCATTCGTAGCTAGTAGTAGCTTTTTCAGGTTGATGCAGATTTTGTTTTCTACTTTATCACCATATTTTGTTTGCTAGCTTTTGGCTCCTTTCGCCGCTGTATTTTTAGCCTAAGACGTGACTATCGCATGATATTCTATACTCAACCAATTTCACACATGATTTGTCTGCTAATATGTGTTTCGGAGTACAGGTTCAAGTTTATGCATTATTGTGTAATAGGAATCAATCGTTTCTGATGGACGCTCATGACGTTTAGTCTCAAACATCTTGGTGCCTAGCATCGAGTTTGACAGTGTTCGGGAATATGCAATGAACTAAATCACTTCAGCTCTATAGCTGAAGTTTTCAGGTTACAAAGACAAAAACTTCAGCTCTAGAACTGAAGTTTTCTGATTACTAAATAAAAACTTAAAAAATAAAACTTCAGCTCTAGAGCTGAAGTTTTTATTTTATAACTAGCAAACTTTTTTGGTTACGCTGAAGTTTTTATTTTAGTACTGGAAAACTTCAGCTCTATAGCTGAACTTCAGGACCAGCTATTAAAATGCTGAATTTTGTGTGATTGTATTTGCTACTTAAGCCCCGTATGCTGAAGTTATGTGAAAAAGCCGGGTATGCTTGTAATTCTTTTTGCAAAGCGGGCATAAGTTAAAATATGGCACAAAAAGCGGATATAAATGCAAATGCTCTTGTTTTTTCGAATTGAAAGATTAACCTAAACAACCACACATCTAATCTCTTATGTTAAAAGTAACCGACAGATGTATAATATATGTAATTCAAGCGTTACAACAAATATGAATTATTTTAATATTTTATAATCTATATATACCAGCTAAAAAAATAAATAATGAATATAACCGGCTACTTATATAATGGTTGGACGAGATTTTATTGAATTTTCTTTTTCATCTCATGGAAAATTTCTTCTTCTATATAACATTAGATAGACAATATTTCCTTTATTACACATTTTTCATAACAATTATGCACCCCTTTCATTTATGTGAACTTATTTGACTAAATACAAAATCTAAAAAAGAATGAAATATGTTAATTAAAGAAAATTTTACACCCTATAGAAAACTACCCTATTTATCAATAATAAATACCATTTAAAAATATTACATCATATAGATACCCTTTATCCTAAATAGTAAATTATTTATTTATGATTATATCCTAAATTTAAGGATATATGCCAATCTCTCTCTCTTTTTTTTTTAATTTCTCTCACATGCTTACCGTAAAACTCCCCCCAAATACTTTCTCTCTCTTTTTCACATACAATATACCTTTCTCTGCCACTAACCCACGTTTCTGTACTTTTCTCCCATCCAAATACAACAGTTTTGAACTTCTTCCTCCGCCATTGTCGACTCTTATTCCTCCACCATTACCACTTCCCTGGCTGGTAAATTTTCTTCTACCCTTTTGATACAATTTTTTTGATACAATTTTTTGGTTTCTTTATTTATTATACACCTTCTAACCCTTCTCCGCCATTAACAGAATAAATTTTCGCCATTTTCACACCAAATCCACACGCCATTTTCAGATGTATAATGCTGTATTCAGATGTATGGTTCTTTGACTTTATATATATTCAGCTACAGTGAATTAACTTGTATTCAGCTTCATTAAACGATCGAATGAGTTGTATCCATCAAATGTCGGTTCAATTCAACTTTATCAATCAGATGAACTAATTTGTATCCAAATGTATTATAGTGTATTTTTCTAATTTTTGTATGCAAATATTGAATCTTTAAGTTAGTTAACTAAAATTAGGGAAATCAAATTTGTTTTGATTTCCTTCCGTTTTTATCTTCTTCAACGTCCCATAAATTGCGCAGACACGTTACTTTTTTTTAGGCTAAATACAGATTAATACATCTTAATACAGTTCCAGTTTTACTGTAATCCCTGTTTGTGCGGCATCATTTCATGTTGTATTATTGAATACAATACATTTAATACATTATATACATCGTCAATTACCGTAAAATATATCTATACCACGCAATATAGGAAAGAGTTTATATTTATTGCTAATTAGGTCTTAAAGAATGTACTTTGTGAAAAATTCTCTTAAATATATTATAACATTTGTATGATTATAGAATTTTGAAACTTATGGTGTTAAAAGTTGGGATGGCCAAGGGGGCGCTGAGGCTAATGCTGTATTGTGGGCCTAGGCCAAACAGGTCTGGACTTTGGCGAGCTGAACTCTGGCTCCCGGGCCAAACGGTCCCAAGGGATGGAACCGGCCCGCTATGGGCCTAAGCCCACATGGTCCAGGGCTAAATGAGTCGGGCCCACGAGCCTAAAATGAGCCTAAGTGTTTCGGGCTATTTTAAAAAAAAAATTTAACTTAAGCATTTTCTTGTAGATATAAATATATATAAAAAAAATATATATATATATATATATATATATATATAGAGAGAGAGAGTTTATACTGCATGCAACTCGAAGAGCTGCCAAAAATATCTCTAGTAATCATTTAAGGGTTAATGGTTTAAAAGAAAGTTGAACCATACCATTTTGCAGATAATTGTAATGATTTTTATACAAATTAACATCATATTTATTTAATCAACGAATAATTTGTTCTCACGAACTTAAGGCTAAAGACTGCTCAGGTGTCTTTATCAATTGTTTTGAAGAAAGTTTATCAAACCAACCGTAATTATAAATTGGTTTAATAGAGACTTCAGGAATATTCCATTTGTTTAACAATTATATATATATATATATATATATATATTCAAGGGAATGTCTTATACTTTAAATTTAAACACAAAAAAAAAATTACAAATAAATATTCAAGGGAATGTCTTATAATTTTATTATTATGACATTAACAAAGAATATCAATATCTTTCCTAGTCTTCCTTCCTTCAATAGAACGAGCACAACAAGGTGCTAATACCACCATTAAGGGTGTGTTTGGTATGAAGGAAAACATTTTCTAGAAAATGTTTTCCAATTTTCCCATGTTTGGTTGGCTTAAATGTTTTGGAAAACATTTTCCTTATCAATTCATTTTCCTCCAATTGGAGGAAAATGTTTTCCTTATCAAAAGAAGGGAAAATATTTTCCAAAGCTCCTTCTCAACCTTTACCACCCTCACCAATCCACCACAACCCCTCTCCAAAAATTTTTTTTTTTTTAATTTCAATTTTTCCATCCACCCTACTACCCACCGAAAAAAAATATTTTTTTACCTTAAATTTTTTTTTTTTTGCAATTTTAAATTTCTGTTTTTTTATTTTTCTACACCACCCAGCCCCCAAATCAATAAATATACGATATGTGTCTTGCATATGGACTTCAATCAATTAACCATGATAAATTACATACATTCTCATTCAATTAAATTAGTTAACCTCTTCATTGAGTCCGATTTTCAACGAGTCCAACTATCTTTGTTTGTGTATATATATATAATCTGAATTAGATACTACTCATTTTTCGAGAAGAAAAATCATATATTTTGAAATTAGAAATTGTATAAATAAGAAGTGTTTGACGATTTAAATAGTTGTAACAGCATAAAATGAATTAGAACAGAGAATGTAATTACGAATAACAAATGTTTCCAAGTACAAATAAAGTCCAACTAAAGTACATAAAAGTGACACATTAACTAAAATTAGAATGAATTGATTAGGTAAATTTAATATTTTTCAGTTTTTAATTTTATTATTTATCGATTTAAAGACTCAAAATTTTACAAGTTTCAAAATTATGAGTTTGGAGGATTATGTGTTTTGAAGTTTACGGATCTAAAAATTATAAAGCTTACGGGTTAAAAAATATGCGGTTTTTGCGTTAAAAAGTAAAGCATCACCACTAGTTCCTTTAGATTGTGTCAATTTTTAGAGACTTATGGAAGGGGTGGGGGAGGGGGTGGGGGAGGTGGGAGGGAGGGGTGAGGAGAGTTGCATAAAAAATATTTTTCTAAAAAAAAACTATTTTTTACTCTAACAAAACAATATAAAATATTTTCCGAAAAATGTTTTCCACTTACCAACCAAACAAGAGAAAATAAATGATAAAACCACTCATTTTCCATGAAAACATTTTCTAGGAAAACATTTTCCATGGAAACATTTTCCTTCGTACCAAACACACTCTAAAAGGAAAATAATTAATGAAGATGTGCCAACGTACAAGTTACATATTAGTCTGCATAGTATCTCTAACAAATTTCATAAATCCTTCAAGGTTCGGAGGAATTTGCATTGGTGGTGGCAGAAACGACGGTTGTTCATCACCGCTTCCGGGCGAAGCAGCATTCTCCGCAAGTTCCGTTATCATTTCTTCATAAGCTTCATCTATCTCCGGTTGTGATTCAGCAAGTCCAAAATTTCTTCTTACCGAACGGATCCAATATCTGAAAAGTACTGATTTTTCCAAGCTCTCCCTCATAGACGATCTATGATCACCAATATGAAGTCTCACTTGACTTAAAGTGCTCTCCGATATCACTATTGAAGCTTGAACACTTAAAATATCTCGAGTCATCCTTGAAAGAATCGGATAGTATTTTTCTTTGGCCTTCCACTATTCCAAAACATCAAAGGAAACATAGGGATTCTCTGGTTCAAGTCCCCGTGACAAATAAATTTGAAGCTCATTTAGTTGTGAAGTGTCACGACCCCAAATCCGGTCGTGATGGCGCCCAGCACATTGCTAAGCCAGCATGACCAATCAATATCAACAACGGAGCTAGAAGCTCTCTTTAACCCATTTAAGCATTTCAAAATATGAAACAATAGTAATACTTATACCAACAGCGGGGAAACCAAGTCCCAAAATATACTAACTCCCATAGACCGAAGGGTCAAGAGTCATGAGCCTCTACTGAACATGAGTGTATAAAGGTTTACAAGATACCAAGTGCGGAAAGAAAAGTTAATACAAAATCAAGAGACAGTAAGAAGGAATATCGGGTCCTGCGGACTCTGCAGCTACCTCGTATATCCCACAGATGTCGCCTCGCACAGCTACTGGATCACTGCTGAGAGGTACCTGGATCTGCACACAAGGTGCGGGGAGTAAAATGAGTACTGCCAGACTCAGTGGTAATAAACAAGGGTAAGACAGCGCAGATAAGAAATCCGCAATAAAGCACTATGTAAAGCTATAATCAACTACCCTGTCATAGAATCAATATTCACTGTACCTGTTCCAACAAATACCAATAAATAGCATAACAGCTAGCAGATGTAGCTAAATGCAATGCAATGCATGATATGACCGCTACGGCGCGTAGCTCGACTCCAATTTTGGGTACCCGTGCTCACTGTGGGGGTTCAGACTCCGGAGGGGCTCCTACAGCCCAAGCACATCTCATAGAGATATTCCGGCGGCGTGCAGTCCGATCCAACATATATCTCGCTGCGGCGCGCAGCCCGATCCACTACTAGTCAGCTAATATGCAGATACAGCCTCGCAGGCTCAAAAGTAGTTTTTGAAAACTCTTTTTATCATTTTTCAGCTGGAAAACAGTAATATCAAGTTCCAGAGATTGGAATTAGCATAATAACAAAAATAGCTGCCGACTAGTAGTAAACTAGCATGTCTATATGATAAGACAATGATAACGATCCTCGCGGATCCAATAATTGGTTCACGGCCCACAAGTATGCAACCTTCCGAGAAGGAGGTTCAACGGCTCAAGAATAGCCAATGTCATAACACAGTGCTAACAAGTCGGACTAAGCCATAGTCCCCAATCACAATTGACCCCGCACTCACATGAGAGTACGTGTCTCGCCGCCATACAGCAGCACAAAGTGGTATACCGGGGTTTCGAACCCGCTGGTCATCACCCACATCTATTACTCACCTCAATACAGCGCGACGACTACTTCGCAATGCCCTTGCCACAAGAATCAAGCTCCGCACGCGTAGAATCTGATCAAATATAGTAGAAACACAACAAATTAGGCCAATGGGACAACACCCAATCAATACAACTCAATTTACATCAAAATTCCCAAAGTTGACAAAACTCGACTTTCGGTACACTTCTCAAAAAATTATAAAAGTCACATATTCGGAATCCTCATCTCGATACGAGTCTAGGCATATAAAATTTACCAAAATCGGACTCCATTTGCCCCTCAAATCAGTGTTTTTCTTCAATTTAGGCCTAGGGCTCAAACCCACCTTTAATCTTCCATTTACGGAAATTTAACCAAGGATTTCATGTTAAAATGATGTAATTAAGCCACAAAACTTACCTCCAACGAAACCCCGATGATTTCCCAGCAATCTCCCGTCAATTTCTTCTCTTGGAACTAAAAAATGGGGGTTTTGGGGTATTAAACCCGCGACTGGTTCTGTTCTGGTTTTAATTTCACTACCAGAGCAATCCTTCTATGCGATCGCAATGACCCTATGCGATCGTATAGAGTTAAATTTTCCTGCCAATTTCCCCTTCTATGCGATCGCAATGCACTCCCGCGATCGCATAGCACAACCTTCCGGGCCTCATCTTTTCTTCTCTGCGATCGCAACACTGGCTATGCGATCGCAATGCACAGTCTGACAAACCTATGCGATCGCACCCCTTGCTATGCGATCGCATAGCACATTTTTCTCACCCGTCCAATCTCTTCTATGCGATCGCATAGAGCAATCACTGACTGCAATTTTCTGCAGCAACTCCATGATAAAAATTTGCCCGTTAGGCATCCAAAAGTGATCCCGAGACCCCCGGGACCTCAACCAAAGCCACCAACACATCTTAATACCTTATTCAAACTTGCTCCAATCCTCAAAACGCGTCTAACAACATCAAAATCCATAATTCACATCGAATTCAATCCTAAATTCCTTAAAACTTTCCAAATTACACATTCAATCAAAAACCCGACCAAACGACGTCCGAATGACCTGAAACTTTGCAGGCACATCCAAAATCACCTAACGGAGCTACTGCAACTGTCAGAATTCCATTCCGACCTCCGGATCAAAATCTCACCTACCGTTCGGATTTCGCCAAAATTCAACCTTAGCCAATCCAAGCCTATTTCTACACCGGGCCTCCAAATTCAATTTCGATCGCTCCCCTAAGTCACAAATCACCTCCCGGAACTAACCGAATCATCAGAACCTGATTCCGAGCCCTCTAACCAAATAGTCAACTCCGGGTTAACTTTCCTTATTCAAGTCTCCTTCAAAAAGGCTATATGCCTCATTTTCAATCCAAATCACTCCTAAATCACCCGATAGACTCTAACACCGATATAAAAGCATGAAACATGAAATTACAACATAACGGGGTGGTAATTCTCGTGACGACGGGCCGGGTCGTCACATTCTCCCCCTCTTAAGCAAACGCTCGTCCTCGAACGGGTCAAGAAACATACCCGAAGTCTCAAACAAGTGAGGATATTTGCTCCGCATCTCCCGCTCGATCTCCCAAGTGGCCTCCTCCACGGGTCGACCTCTCCACTGAACCTTAACTGATGCAATCTCCTTAGACCTCAATTTTCTCACCCGACGTCCCAAAATGGCAATAGGCTCCACATCATAGGATAGATCACCATCAAGCTGAATGGTACTGAAGTCTAATACATGAGACGGATCTCCAATGTACTTCCGGAGCATAGACACATGGAATACTGGATGGACGCTGGATAAGCGGGCGGCAAGGCTAACTCATATGCCACCTCTCCAACTCTCTTAAGTATCTCAAAAGGACCAATGTACCTAGGACTCAACCTTCCTTTCTTCCCAAACCTCATGACACCCTTCATAGGTGAAACCTTCAACAATACTCTGTCACCAACCATGAAAGACAACTCTCGAACTCTACGGTCCGCATAACTCTTCTCGCGAGACTGTGCTGTACGAAGCCTCTCCTGGATCAACTTTGCTCTATCCAGAGCATCCTGAACTAACTCGGTCCCTATCAATCTAACCTCACCAGGCTCAAACCATCCTACGGGAGATCTACACCGTCTGCCATACAATGCCTCGTACGGGGCCATCTGAATACTCGACTGATAACTGTTGTTGTAGGCAAACTCAGCAAGTGGTAGGAACTTGTCACGACCCGGATTTCCCACCATTGGGGTCATGATGGCGCCTACTAAATGGAAGCTAGGCAAGCCAAATATTAATTACATCTCCATTAATTACCAATTCTTATTATGACTTATTATTAAAAACATATAAATTACAGCGGAATAATCAAAATTAGCGGAAGACTTAGTCAAATATGATAAAGAAAATCCAAATCTGATACACTACCCAAAATTGGTGTCACGATACTCACGAACTTCTAAGAATAATACACATAATTGTCTGAAAGAAAATACAAGATGTTTAACTCGATTACATGAGATAACATAATGAAAAGCATAGATAGAAGAGACAACGGGTCCTGCGGACGCCTACAAGGCTACCTCGTAGTCTCAGTAGTCGAAAAATCCACAAGTCTCTACTGCCGCTGCTGCTGTCCGTAACCTGTATCTGCGCAAAAAGAGCGCAGAGTGTAGTATCAGCACAACCGACCCCATGTGCCGGTAAGTGCCTGGCCTATCCCAGCGAACTAGTGACAAGGCTAAGGCCAGTCACCCACCTAAACCTGTACAGTTGCAATATAGGCATATATATATATACAATACATTTATAAGGAAATACTTTGCTCTGAAATAACAGTCAATAACTCACGATATCCAGAATAATCTAATCAACATAATAAATCTCACTTCCATGTCTCAATTCCTCTCTCATTTCATATCTCGTGGTAGGCGTACCACCCGCTCCTAACTATCACAGTAATTATATCTTGTGGTAGGCGTACCACCCGCTCCCAAATATATCAATAATTATATCTTGTGGTAGGCGTACCACCCGCTCCCAAATATAGCAATAATTACATCTTGTGGTAGGCGTACCACCCGCTCCCAAATATATCAATAGGCTACCGGCAACTATGGCCAATGCCAAGATTTAAATCACTTTGTGGTCGGCGTACCACACGATCCCAATTCATAAATATATAAGTGGTCGGCGCGCCACACGATCCCAATTCATAAATATATAAGTGGTCGGCGCGCCACACGATCCCAATTCATAAATATATATATTACCGTCATTTAGCCAATAATCTCTATATCAACAATATTTATAATTACCGGTTTTAAACCAATAATTGATAATAATTTCAACAATTTATCTTCATTTCTGGCATAACACCAATAACTCTAAATCAACAATTTATTCATAACTGAATTCCTATTCCTACAAACTAGGATAGAACAAACACTTACCTCGAGTGTTTATGAACAATTCAATCCGTGGAAATGTCTTTTTCTTTCAACTTTGGCTCCAATCCAATCGTATCTATACACAATTGATTTAATATCATCAATACTACTCAACAAACTAATTCTTAAGACCAAATACATCTTTTACAACATTCTGCCCGAAATAGTGAATTTCAACCCCGGGCCCACATGGTCGGAACTCGGGGTTAGGACCAAAATCCGGTTACCCATCCCCCCACCAGTTCATGCATATGATTTGTTTCAAAATCGGACCTCAATTCGAGGTCCAATTCCCCAATTTATGAAAAACCCTATTTTCTAACAAAAACAAGAATTCTACCATGAAAATCATTGATTTCTTATGAAAAACATGTTTAATGATGTTAGGAATTGAAAGAATTAAGTAAAAAGTGACTTACAATCGTTTTGATGAAGAAGAAATCCGTGAAGAATCGCAAATGGGTGTTTTTGTTTTGTAAAAAGTGAAGAAATGACTGAAAATCGTGTTTTACAGGTCTCTGTGTTCGCATTTGTGAACATGGGTTCGCAATTGCGAACCCCGACCAATTTCTGGAGTTTGAAAAATAAGCTAAGGCTGGGAAGTTCGCATTTGCGAACATTTGTTTGCATTTGCGATCACTGGCAGGCAAAGGGGTGTTCGCATTTGCGAACCAGTGTTCGCATTTGCGAACACAGTCTGTATAAGGCAGTGTTCGCAATTGCGAACAATGGTTCGCATTTGCGAACCAAGGCAGTATGGGGAATGTTCGCATTTGCGAACATAGGCAGGTTCCGGGGACATTCGCAAATGCGAACAATTGTTCGCATTTGCGAACAAGGCTGGGTTAATGGGGCTTCGCATTTGCGATAAAGGTTTGCATTTGCGAAGGTTCGCATTTGCGAGCCTTGCCTTACACTGTCCCCTTCGCAATTGCGAGAAATACTTCGCAATTGTGAAGCCAACAACTGGGTGAAAAACCAGCAGTTCAAAAATTCAGAATTTCATCCAACGGCCTATCAAATCTTTACCCGAGCCCCCGGGCTCCAAACCAAACATGTACATAACCTCAAAAACACATTATGAACTTGTTCGTGTGATCACATCGCCAATATCACTTCGTTTTAATCAAATCAAGCCTCAAAATTATGATTTTCATACTTTTGATTTTCAAAACTTCTTAACTTGGAACTCAAGGTCCAAAACATCTCAAACGACATCCGAATGTCACCAAACTTTACAGGAAATCACATATATAATATTTAAGACTTGTACCGGGCGTCGGAACCAAAATACGAGCCCGATACCAAGGTCAATTAATTTATTTCCTTCAACAATTACATCAAAAACAATTTCATAGAAAAATTCATAACTTGGGCTCTAGGCCTCAGAATTCGACTCCGGACACATGTCCAAGTCTCATATTTTCCCACGGACCTCTCGGGACCATCCAATCTCGGGTCCGGATCCGTTTACCAAAAATGTTGACCGAAGTCAACCATATCAATATTAATATCATTTTTATCCAAATTTCTCATAGAATTCATATTTTCTATCACAAAATCTTTCCGCTACATGCTCGGATCGTGCACGCAAATCGAGGCAACATGGAATGAGGTTTTCAAGGCCTCAGAAGCTTGAAATGATTAATAAAATAAGTGATGACCCTTTGGGTCGTCACAATCTCCACCTCTAAAACAACCGTTCGTCCTCGAACGGACAAAAGAAGAAGTACCTGAGTCAGGAAACAAGTGTGGGTAGCGGCTCCGCATATCAGACTCGGACTCCCAGGTCGATGCCTCAGGAGGCTGACCTCTCCACTGAACACGCACAGAAGGATAACTCTTCGACCTCAACTGTCGACCCTGCCGGTCTAGAATAGCCACCGGCTCCTCCTCGTAAGATAGATCATTGTCCAATTGGACAGTACTGAAGTCTAACACATGTGTGGGATCGCCGTGGTATCTCCGAAGCATAGATACATGAAAAACTGGATGCACGGCTGATAAGCGAGGCGGCAAAGCTAATCTGTAAGCCACCCCTCCCACTCTGTCTAAAATCTCAAATGGACCAATATACCTAGTGCTGAGCTTGCCCTTCTTTCCGAACCTCATCACGCCCTTCATAGGCGACACCCGGAGCAATACTCGTTCACCAACCATGAAATCTACGTCTCGAACCTTGCAATCCGCATAAGTCTTTTGCCTAGACTGAGCTGAACGCAATCTCTCCTGAATAGTCTTGACCTTATCTAAGGCCTCCTGAACTATGTCTGTACCCAACAACCGAGCCTCTCCCGGTTCAAACCATCCAACTGGTGATCGACATCGCCTACCATACAACACCTCATACGGGGCCATCTGGATGCTAGACTGGTAGCTGTTATTGTAGGCGAACTCTGCTAATGGCAGAAACTGGTCCCACGAGCCTCCAAAATCAATAACACAGGCTCGAAGCATGTCCTCTAGAATCTGTATAGTCCTCTCGGACTGGCCATCCGTCTGAGGATGAAATGTTGTACTCAAATGAACCTGGGTGCCTAACTCCTGCTGGACCGCTCTCCAGAACCGCGAGGTAAGCTGCGTACCCCGACAAGAGATAATAGATATCGGCACCCCATGAAGACGAACAATATCCCTAATGTAAACTTCCGCTAACCTCTCCGACGAGTAGGAGACAGATACTGGAATAAAGTGTGTTGACTTGGTCAACCTATCAACAATGACCCAAATAGCATCAAATTTCCTCCGAGTCAAAGGAAGTCCAGTAACGAAATCCATAGTGATCCGCTCCCATTTCCACTCGGAAATTTCAATCCTCTGGAATACACCACCAGGTCTCTGGTGCTCATATTTCACCTGCTGACAATTTAGACACCGAGCGACATACGCAACGATATATTTCTTCATTCTGCGCCACCAATAGTGCTGACGTAAGTCCTGGTACATCTTCGCGGCGCCTGGGTGAATAGAATACCGCGAACTGTGGGCCTCTGCTAAGATTAACTCTCGAATCCCTTCGACATTGGGCACACAAACTCGACCCCGCAATTTCAATATCCCATCATCATCTAGATTTACCTGTGTGGCACCTCCCCGCTGTACCGTATCTCTCAACTCACGCAAATGAGGATCATCAAATTGCCTCTCACGGATACGCTCTAATAAAGAAGAACGAGCGACCGTGCAGGCTAACACCCTGCTAGGCTCAAAAATGTCCAATCTCACGAACCGGTTGGCTAATGCCTGGACATCTATAGCTAATGGTCTCTGACTGACCGGAATATATGCAAGACTACCCATGCTGGCAGACTTTCTACTCAATGCATCGGCCACCACATTGGCCTTACCCGGGTGATATAAAATAGTAACATCATAGTCTTTTAGCAACTCTAGCCACCTTCTCCGCCTCATATTCAACTCTTTCTGCTTAAACAAATACTGAAGACTCTTGTGATCGGTGTATACTTCACATGATACACCATATAAATAATGCCTCCAGATCTTTAATGCGTGAATAATCGCCACCAATTCTAGATCATGCACTGGATAGTTCTTCTCATGAATCTTCAACTGCCTCGAAGCATAGGCAATAACCTTGCCATCCTGCATTAACACCGCACCAAGCCCAATACGGGAAGCATCACAATAAACAGTATAAGGTCCCGTACCTGTGGGTAAAACCAATACCGGTGCTGTGGTCAAGGTTGTCTCGAGCTTTTGAAAGCTCGCCTCACATTCATCGGACCATTCAAATTGAACACCCTTCTGGGTCAATCTGGTCAGTGGGGTTGCAATAGACGAAAATCCTTCTACGAATCGGCGATAATAACCCGCTAACCCCAAGAAACTCCAAATATCTGTGGCTGATGTCGGTCTAGGCCAGCTCTTGACTGCCTCAATTTTCTTCGGATCAACCTCAATACCTGCTGCCGTCACAATATGACCCAGGAATGCAACTGAACTTAGCCAAAATTCACACTTTGAAAATTTTGCATATAGTCGGCTATCTTTCAGAGTCGCAAGGCCACTCTGAGATGTTGCGCATGCTCCTCCTGACTGCGGGAATATATTAATATGTCATCAATGAAGACTATTACAAACAAGTCTAGATATGGTTGGAACACCCGATTCATTAATTCCATAAAAGCTGCTGGAGCATTTGTCAACCCAAAAGACATGACCAGAAATTCATAATGTCCATACCGAGTGCGGAACGCTGTCTTAGGGACATCAGATGCCCTAATCTTCAACTGATGATAGCCAGATCTCAAATCTATCCTCGAAAATACCTTGACACCCTGAAGCTGGTCAAATAAATCATCAATTCGCGGAAATGGATATTTATTTTTGATAGTCACCTTGTTTAACTGTCGATAGTCAATGCACATTCTCATCGAACCATCTTTCTTCTTTACAAATAATACAGTGCACCCCACGGCAAAACACTAGGCCTAATGAAACCCTTTTCAAGTAAATCCTGCAACTGTTCCTTCAATTCTTTTAACTCTGGCGGAGCCATACGGTATGGGGGAATGGAAATGGGCTGAGTGTCCCTGGAGCCAAGTCAATGCAAAAATCAATGTCCCTATCGGGTGGCATAGCTGGCAAGTCTGAAGGAAATACTTCAGGAAATTCGCGAACCACAGGCACAGAGTCAATAGAAGGAACCTCACCACTAGAATCACGGACATAGGCCAAATAAGCCAAGCATCCCTTTCCAACCATACGCCTGAGCTTTAACATAAGAAATAACATTACGGCTAGTATGACCTGAAATCCCTTTCCACTCTATACGAGGCGAATTCGGCGAGGCTAAAGTCACAGTCTTGGCATGGCAATCTAAAATAGCATGATACGGAGATAGCCAGTCCATGCCTAGTATAATATCGAAGTCCACCATATTTAGGAGTAATAAATCAGCACGGGTCTCGAGACCCTCAATTACTATAATACATGACCGATGAACTCGATCAACCACAATAGAGTCGCCTACTGGTGTAGACACATGAACAGGAACACTCAGTGGATCACTGGGCTGAATCAAGTATGGTGCAAAATAGGAAGACACATACGAATATGTAGACCCAGGGTCAAATAATGATGATGCCTTTCTATCACAAACCAAAATAATACCTGTAATGACGGCATCAGAAGACTCAGCCTCTGGTCTGGCGGGAAGTGCATAACATCGGGGCTGTGCCCCACCACCCTGAGCAGTATCTCTAGGACGATCAGCTGCTGGCTGGTCTCTACCTCTATCGGTCCGAGCTCCACCTCTATGACCTCTACCTCCACCTCTATGTCCTCTACCTCCGCCTCTAGCCGGCTGGGCAGGCTGTGAGGGAACTGGGGCCTGAATCATGGCACGAGAACCCTGCTGGTGAGATCTGTCGGAAGCTCGAGGGCAATACCTTGCAATGTGCCTAAGATCACCGCACGTAAAACAAGCCCTCGGCCGCTGAAAATGGCGAAGTGGTGGTGCACTGATAGGCTGCTGATCAGAGTAGCGTGGCTGAGAATTACGATCACCTGAAGCATCATGAGAAACCTGAAGAGCTGACTGATAAGGCCTAGGAGGATGGCCTCTATCATAAAAATCTCTATCTCCGGACGAGGTACCACTGAATCTACCCGAATTACGAGATCTCTTATCTGATCCATGTCTCGCTCCCTGTGACAGAGCCATCTCGATCCGGCGGGCTGCATTAGCCGCCTCCTGAAAAGTGATTTCAGTTCCTGCCCCCAAAGCCATCTGTAGCCGAATTGGCTGATTCAAGCCATCAATAAACCTCCTCACTCTCTCCCGATCCGTGGGAAGTATGATAATAGCATGACGAGCCAGGTCTACGAACCTAGTCTCGTACTGTGTGACAGACATAGAACCCTGATGAAGACGCTCAAATTGTTTGCGCATAACCTCCCGCTGAGTTGGTGGAAGGAACTTCTCCAAGAATAATTCTGCAAACTGCTCCCAAGTCAAAGATGACGATCCCGCTGACCTGGATAGACAATAATCTCTCCACCAAGTCTTGGCGGAACCAGATAACCGAAAAGTAGCAAAATCCACACCATTAGTCTCCACAATACCCATAGTACGGAGAACTTCGTGGCAGCTGTATAGGAAATCCTGTGGATCCTCTGAAGGAGTGCCACTGAATGTGGTAGTGAACAGCTTGGTAAACCTGGCCAATCTCCACAACGCATCAGCAGACATGGCTGTACCATCATTAGACGGAGTCGCAATAATAGGCCGAGCTACCTCAACTGGCTGAATTACAGGAATCTGAGTCTGGGGAATCACTGGCTCCGAGTGCGCGTAGCAGGAGTCTGATTACCTCCTCCGGCCTGAGAAGTGGCCGGTGCCACCGGTAATAAGCCTGCTCTGGTGATATGATCCATAAAACCTGCTATACGGACCAAAGCATCCTGTAGATCCGGTGAAAACACTGCTCCTCCTGGGACCTGAGCTGGGCCTACTGGAGCTGCTAGGGTTGGAACTTCCTCCTCGATATGAACACGAGGTTCTGCCACTCGTGCTGCTGCTCGGGGCTGAGCCCTGCCCCTACCTTGTCCTCTAGGTCGACCTCGACCTCGGCCTCTACCCCTAGCAGGAGCTGCCGCTGCTGGGACCTCGGGCTGCTGGTCGGTAGATGAGGATGCACGTGTCCTTACCATCTGCGGAAGAACAGAGTAGAAGTTCAATTAACATTCAAAAGATCAAGTCGCACGACTGGAAAGAATAAAGGGAATATTTTCCTAACTCTGTAGCTTCTGGAGGATAAATACAGACGTCTCCGTACCGATCCTTCAGACTCTACTAAGGTTGTTCGTGAGTTGTGAGACCAGTGCAACCTAGTGCTCTGATACCAACTTGTCACGACCCGGATTTCCCACCATCGGGGTCATGATGGCGCCTACTAATGGAAGCTAGGCAAGCCAAATATTAATTACATCTCCATTAATTACCAATTCTTATTATGACTTATTATTAAAAACATATAAATTACAGCGGAATAATCAAAATTAGCGGAAGACTTAGTCAAATATGATAAAGAAAATCCAAATCCGATACACTACCCAAGATTGGTGTCACAATACTCACGAACTTCTAAGAATAATACACATAATTGTCTGAAAGAAAATACAAGCTGTTTATCTCGATTACATGAGATAACAGAATGAAAAGCATAGATAGAAGAGACAACGGGTCCTGCGGACGCCTGCAAGGCTACCTCGTAGTCTCGGTAGTCGAAAAATCCACAAGTCGCTACTACCGTTGCTGTTGTCCGTAACCTGTATCTGCGCAAAAAGAGCACAGAGTGTAGTATCAGCACAACCGACCCCATGTGCTGGTAAGTGCCTGGCCTATCCCAGCGAACTAGTGACAAGGCTAAGGCCGGTCACCCACCTAAACCTGTACAGTTGCAATATAGATATATATATATATATATATATATATAAGGAAATACTTTGCTCTGAAATAACAGTCAATAACTCACGATATCCAGAATAATCTAATCAACATAATAAATCTCACTTCCATGTCTCAATTCCTCTCTCATTTCATATCTCGTGGTAGGCGTACCACCCGCTCCCAACTATCACCAGTAATTATATCTTGTGGTAGGCGTACCACCCGCTCCCAAATATATCAATAATTATATCTTGTGGTAGGCGTACCACCCGCTCCCAAATATAGCAATAATTACATCTTGTGGTAGGCGTACCACCCGCTCCCAAATATATCAATAGGCTACCGGCAACTATGGCCAATGCCAAGATTTAAATCACTTTGTGGTCGGCGTACCACACGATCCCAATTCATAAATATATAAGTGGTCGGCGCGCCACACGATCCCAATTCATAAATATATAAGTGGTCGGCGCGCCACACGATCCCAATTCATAAATATATATATTACCGGCATTTAGCCAATAATCTCTATATCAACAATATTTATAATTACTGGTTTTAAACCAATAATTGATAATAATTTCAATAATTTATCTTCATTACCGGCATAACACCAATAACTCTAAATCAACAATTTATTCATAACTGAATTCCTATTCCTACAAACTAGGATAGAACAAACACTTACCTCGAGTGTTTATGAACAATTCAATCCGTGGAAATGTCTTTTTCTTTCAACTTTGGCTCCAATCCAATCGTATCTATACACAATTGATTTAATATCATCAATACTACTCAACAAACTAATTCTTAAGACCAAATACATCTTTTACAACATTCTGCCCGAAATAGTGAATTTCAACCCCGGGCCAACATGGTCGGAACTCGGGGTTAGGACCAAAATCCGGTTACCCATCCCCCCACGAGTTCATGCATATGATTTGTTTCAAAATCGGACCTTAATTCGAGGTCCAATTCCCCAATTTATGAAAAACCCTATTTTCTAACAAAAACAAGAATTCTACCATGAAAATCATTGATTTCTTATGAAAAACATGTTTAATGATGTTAGGAATTGAAAGAATTAAGTAAAAAGTGACTTACAATCGTTTTGATGAAGAAGAAATCCATGAAGAATCGCAAATGGGTGTTTTTGTTTTGTAAAAAGTGAAGAAATGACTGAAAATCGTGTTTTACAGGTCTCTGTGTTCGCATTTGCGAACATGGGTTCGCAATTGCGAACCCCGACCAATTTCTGGAGTTTGAAAAATAAGCTAAGGTTGGGAAGTTCGCATTTGCGAACATTTGTTCGCATTTGCGATCACTGGCAGACAAAGGGCTGTTCGCATTTGCGAACTAATGTTCGCATTTGCGAACACATGCTGTATAAGGCAGTGTTCGCATTTGATAAGGCAGTGTTCGCATTTGCGAACAATGGTTCGCATTTGCGAACCAAGGCAGTATGGGGAATGTTCGCATTTGCGAACATAGGCAGGTTCTGGGGACATTCGCAAATGCGAACAATTGTTCGCATTTGCGAACAAGGCTTGGTTAATGGGGCTTCGCATTTGCGATAAAGGTTCGCATTTGCGATAAAGGTTCGCATTTGCGAGCAATACTTCGCAATTGCGAAGCCAACAGTTGGGTGAAAAACTAGCAGTTCAAAAATTCAGAATTTCATCCAACGACCTATCAAATCTTTACCCGAGCCCCCCGGGCTCCAAACCAAACATGTACATAACCTCAAAAACACATTATGAACTTGTTCGTGCGATCACATCGCCAATATCACTTCGTTTTAATCAAATCAAGCCTCTAACTTATGATTTTCATAGTTTTGATTTTCAAAACTTCTTAACTTGGAACTCAAGGTCCAAAACATCTCAAACGACATCCGAATGTCACCAAACTTTACAGAAATCACATATATAATATTTAAGACTTGTACCGGGCGTCGGAACCAAAATACTAGCCCGATACCAAGGTCAATTAATTTATTTCCTTCAACAATTACATCAAAAACAATTTCATAGAAAAATTCATAACTTGGGCTCTAGGCCTCAGAATTCGACTCCGGACGCATGTCCAAGTCCCATATTTTCCCACGGACCTCTCGGGACCATCCAATCTCGGGTCCGGATCCGTTTACCAAAAATGTTGACCGAAGTCAACCATATCAATATTAATATCATTTTTATCCAAATTTCTCATAGAATTCATATTTTCTATCACAAAATCTTTCCGACTACATGCTCGGATTGTGCACGTAAATCGAGGCAACAGGGAATGAGGTTTTCAAGGCCTCAGAAGCTCGAAATGATTAATAAAATAAGTGATGACCCTTTGGGTCATCACAGAACTCATCCCATGAACCACCAAAATTAATCACACAAGCTCGCAACATATCCTCCAAGATCTGAATAGTGCGCTCAGAATGTCCGTCTGTCTGCGGGTGAAATGTTGTACTCAACTCAACCCGCGTACCCATCTCTCGCTGAAATCCAAAACTGAGAAGTGAACTAAGTACCCCTGTCGGATATGATAGACACTGGGACTCCATGCAACCGAACAATCTCTCGAATAAATATCGATGCCAACCGCTCCGATGAGTAGGTAGTACTAACTGGAATGAAATGAGCTGACTTGGGCAACCTATCCACAATCACCCAAACTGAATCAAACTTTTTCGCTGTCCGGAGGAGTCCACTAACAAAGTCCATAGTGATCCTCTCCCATTTCCACTCGGGATTATCAATATGCTTAAACACACCACAGGGCCTCTGATGCTCATACTTGACCTGCTGACACTTGAGGCACCGTGTTACATGACTCACGATATCCTTCTTCATCCTTCTCCACCAATAATGCTATCTCAAATCCTGATACATCTTTGCAGCACCTGGATGGATAGAATACCGCGAGCTATGGGCCTCCTCCAGAATCAACTCACGAAGGCCATCAACATTGGGCACACATATCCGGCCCCGCATCCTCAATACGCCGTCACTATCAATGGTGACATCTCTAGCATCATCATGCTGAACTCTGTCCCTAAGGACAGCCAAATGTGGATCATCATACTGGCGCTCACGAATACGATCATATAGAAATGACCGAGATATAACACAAGCCAATACCCTGCTGGGCTCCGAAATGTCTAACCTCACTAGCCGATTGGCTAGCACCTGAACATCATAAGCAAATGGCCTCTCCTCAGCTGGAATATATGCCAAGCTCCCCATACTGACCGCCTTCCGGCTCAAAGCATCGGCCACCACATTGGCCTTCCCCGGATGATATAATATAGTAATGTCATAATCCTTCGGCAACTCAAGCCATCTCCGCTGTCTCAAATTAAGGTCTTTCTGTTTGAACAAGTGTTGGAGACTACGATGGTCGGTATACACCTCACAAGACACACCGTACAAATAGTGCCTCCAAATCTTCAAGGCATGAACAATGGCGGCTAGCTCCAAATCATGAATAGGATAGTTCTTCTCATGTGGCTTCAATTGTCGAGAAGCATAAGCAATTACCTTACCTTCCTGCATCAACACACAACCTATCCCCACTCTCGAGGTATCACAATAAACAATATATGAACCTGAAGCTGATGGCAATACTAACATTGGAGTTGTGGTCAAAGCTGTCTTGAGCTTCTGAAAGCTCTCCTCGCACTCATCCGACCACACGAATGGTGCACCCTTCCGAGTCAATTTAGTCAATGAAGAAGCAATGGATGAAAATCCCTGAACAAACCGGCGATAATATCCCGCCAAGCCAAGAAAACTCCTGATCTCTGTAGCTGAGGACGGTCTAGGCCAACTCCTGCACCGCCTCTATCTTTTTCTGATCAACCTGAATACCATCACGAGACACCACATGTCCCCGAAATGCCACGGACTCGAGCCAAAACTCACACTTGGAGAATTTAGCATATAGCTTCTCCTCCCTCAATCTCTGCAACACAATACTCAAATGCTGAGCATGCTCCTCCTGACTACGGGAGTAGACTAGAATGTCATCAATGAACACAATCACAAAGGAATCCAAATAAGGCCTGAACACACTGTTCATCAGATGCATAAATGCTGCTGGGGCGTTGGTCAGCCCAAACGACATCACAAGAAACTCATAATGACCATATCGGGTCCCGAATGCAGTCTTCATAATATCCGAGTCCCTGATCTTCAGCTGATGATAGCCTGAACGAAGATCGATCTTAGAAAACACCCTCGCACCCTGTAACTGATCAAACAAATCATCTATGCGCGGTAGAGGGTACTTGTTCTTCACTGTCACTTTGTTCAATTACCTATAATCAATACACATTCGCATGGAACCATCTTTCTTTTTAACAAATAATACCGGCGCACCCCACGGGGACACACTAGGACGGATGAAACCCTTATCCAGAAGTTCTTGAAGCTGCTCTTTTAGTTCTTTCAACTCGACTGGTGCCATTCGATAAGGAGGAATGGATATGGGCTGAGTGCCCGGCACCAAGTCAATGCCAAAATCAATATCCCTGTCCGGCGGCATGCCCGGCAGGTCTGAAGGGAATACATCCGGGAAATCCCTCACAACAGGTACAGAATCAATGCTAGGAGACTCAGCTCCCACATCTCTCACAAAAGCTAAGTACGATAAGCACCCTTTTTCAACCATCTTCTGAGCTTTTAGGAACGAAATAACACGGCTAGGGACGAAATCGGTCGAACCCCGCCACTCAATCTGAGAAATACCAGGAATGGCCAACGTAACTGTCTTAGCATGCCAGTCCAATATAGCATGATATGGAGACAACCAGTCCATACCCAATATAACATCAAAGTCCACCATCCCCAACAATAACAAATCTGCCTGGGTCTCCAGACCCCAATAGATATAACACAGGATCTATAGACATGATCCACAACAATCGTATCACCCACGGGGTGGATACATGAACAGGTAAATCAAGACTACCACGAGTCGCACCCAAGTGATGTGCAAAATAAGAGGACACGTAAGAATATGTGGACCCCTGGATCAAATAGAACAGAGGCATCTCTGTGACAGACAGAAATGATACCTGTAATCACAGCATCGGAGGCAACTACATCACGCCTGTCAGGAAGTGCATAGAACCGTGCCTGGCCTCCACCGGATCTCTCCTCGCCCCTGGGGCGACCACGAGAAGACTGACCTCCACCTCTACTAGACCGAGATGGTGCCGAAGAGGAGGGCTGATCCCTCTGCTGAGTCCTGCCCCTACGTAGTCGAGGGCACCGTCTCCTCATGTGGCCAAACTCACCACACTCATAACATGCACCTGGTTGCTGGAGAAGTAGGTGTTGCACTCGGGGCTGGGAGGGCACTAAGTGATGACTGACCCTGCTGAAACCCCCGTCGACCACGACCATAAGAACCTCCGCTCTCGCTCCGGGCGGCCTCGAATGAGAAGGTCTCAGATGAACGACCTCTCGCTCTGCCGGGAATGCCCTCTAGATGGAGCACCACCGAAACCGCCGAACCACGAGGCCTCTCGGCCTCCTCGCTCCTCTCTCTCGGCGATGATCCGCCTCAATGGAGCATGCCATATCGACAACCTGCTCAACGATGATGACCGAACTCGCTCGCTGGTCATAAGAATACGGATAGAGTAGTTGAGGCCATCAATGAACCTCCCGATCCTCTCCCTATCAGTGGGGATCATCCATGTGGCATGCCTAGCCAACTGAGTGAATCTAAGCTCATACTGAGTCACAGACATGTCGCCCTGAATCAACCACTCGAACCGGCGACGTAGCTCCTCGCGACGAGACCGAGGTACATATTTCTCTAGAAAGAGAGTAGAGAACTGCCGCCATGTGAGAGGTGTTGCTCTTGCAGGCCAACGCCTCTCAAACTCCTCCCACCAATCAAATGCGGGACCGGTGAACTGAAATGTAGTAAATGAAACTCCGCTGGACTCGAGAATACCAGCCGTACGCAGCATCTTCCGACAACTTATCCAAGAAACCCCGGGCATCCTCGCCCTCAACGCCACTCTGAAATGGGGTGGCCGAAGTCTACCAAATCTCTCAAGACGACGCTTGCTCGTCATCGGGCATAACCTCAACCATATGCTCTGGAGCTGGAGCCGGTGCAGCTGGAGGAATAACCGGTGCAACCACCCGAGCGGGGACCGCCTCTAGCGTCCGAAGTCCCCGAACAACCGGGTCGGGTGTGCGAGCTGCAGGGTCCGCCGACCACCCCCGACCGAGATGTCGCTACGCAGGCTGTAGCCGAAACTACTCGAGCCAAACCGAAACACACCGATAATATGAGAGGGAAAGAATTTCTGAATTTCTGAATTTCTGAATATCTAGAATGGAAGCCATGCCTGAATTTATAGGCAATTGTTGGCTTTGTGAAAAGGTATGGTGCCTCTTCATGGTGTCTGTTCATTGTGAATAGACACCTGATAGGAAGATACGTTCTTTCAACGTTATTTATTAACTGGGTCAACTAGTTTGGGCCAAATTTTGAAGCCCAATCCAGTCCATTTAATTTCCCAACATTACCCAATTCACACTACTCATCTTTAAAGCCCAATGGCTTAAAAGTCCAACAGTTGTTGTAATTGGACACACGCCCCACCATATCAAACCAACCATATTGTCACGACCCCAAATCCGGTCGTGATGGCGCCTAACACATTGCTAAGCCAGCCCGACCAATCAATATCAACAACGGAGCTAGAAGCTCTCTTTAACCCATTTAAGCATTTCAAAATATGAAACAATAGTAATACTTATACCAACAGCGGGGAAACCAAGTCCCAAAATATACTAACTCCCATAGACCGAAGGGTCAAGAGTCATGAGCCTCTACTGAACATGAGTGTATAAAGGTTTACAAGATACCAAGTGCGGAAAGAAAAGTCAATACAAAATCAAGAGACGATAAGAAGGAATATCGGGTCCTGCGGACTCTGCAGCTACCTCGTATATCCCATAGATGTCACCTCGCACAGCTACTGGATCACTGCTGAGAGGTACCTGGATCTGCACACAAGGTGCAGGGAGTAAAATGAGTACTGCCAGACTCAGTGGTAATAAACAAGGGTAAGACAGCGGAGATAAGAAATCCGCAATAAAGCACTATGTAAAGCTATAATCAGCTACCCTGTCATAGAATCAATATTCATTGTACCTGTTCCAACAAATACCAATAAATAGCATAACAGCCAGCTAGCGGATGTAGCTAAATGCAATGCAATGCATGATATGACCGCTACGGCGCGTAGCCCGACTCCAATTTTGGGTACCCGTGCTCACTGTGGGGTTCAGACTGGAAGGGCTCCTACAGCCCAAGCACATCTCATAGAGATATTTCTGCGGCGTGCAGTCCGATCCAACATATATCTCGCTGCGGCGCACAGCCCGATCCACTACTAGTCAGCTAATATGCAGATACAGCCTCGCAGGCTCAAAAGTAGTATTTGAAAACTCTTTTTATCATTTTTTGTTGGAAAACAGTAATATCAAGTTCCAGAGATTGGAATTTGCATAATAACAGAAATAGCTGCGGACTAGTAGTAAACTAGCATGTCTATATGATAAGACAATGATAACGATCCTCGCGGGATCCAATAATTGGTTCACGGCCCACAAGTATACTCAACCGCCCAAGAAGGGGGTTCAACGGCTCGAGAATAGCCAATAATACAGTATCAACAGGTCGGACTAATATATAGTCTCCAGTTCATGATCGACCCCGCACTCTCAAGAGTGTGCGTGTCTCGCCGCTATACGGCGTCACAAAGTGGTATACCGGGGTTTCGAACCCGCTGGTCATCACCCACATCTATTACTAACCTCAATACAGTACGACGACTATTCCGCAATGCCCTTGCCACGAGAATCAAGCTCCGCACGCGTAGAATCTGATCAAATACAGTAGAAACACAATAAATTAGGCCAATGGGACGACACCCAATCAATACAACTCAATTTACATCAAAATTCCCAAAGTTGTCAAAACCCGACTTTCGGTACGCTTGTCGAAAATTTACAAAAGTCACATATTCGGAATCCTCATCTCGATACGAGTCTAGGCATATAAAATTTACCAAAATCGGACTCCATTTGCCCCCTCAAATCAGTGTTTTTCTTCAATTTAGGCCTAGGGCTCAAACCCACCTTTAATCTTTCATTTACAGAAATTTAACCAAGGATTTCATGTTAAAATGATGTAATTAAGCCACAAAACTTACCTCCAACGAAACCCCGATGATTTCCGAGCAATCTCCCGTCAATTTCTTCTCTTGGAACTCAAAAATGGAGGTTTTGGGTATTAAACCCGCGACTGGTTCTGTTCTGGTTTTAATTTCACTGCCAGACCAATCCTTCTATGCGATCTCAATGACCCTATGCAATCGCATAGAGTTAAATTTTCCTGCCAATTTCCCCTTCTATGCGATCGCAATGCACTCCCGCGATCGCATAGCACAACCTTCCGGGCCTCATCTTTTCTTCTCTGCGATCGCAACACTGGCTATGCGATCGCAATGCACAGTCTGACAAACCTATGCGATCGCACCCCTTGCTATGCGATCGCATAGCACATTTTTCTCACCCCTCCAATCTCTTCTATGCGATCGCAATGACTCTATGCGATCGCATAGAGCAATCACTGACTGCAATTTTCTGCAGCAACTCCATGATAAAAATTTGCCCGTTAGGCATCCAAAAGTGATCCCGAGACCCCCGGGACCTCAACCAAAGCCACCAACACATCTTAATACCTTATTCAAACTTGCTCCAATCCTCAAAACGCGTCTAACAACATCAAAATCCATAATTCACATCGAATTCAATCCTAAATTCCTTAAAACTTTCCGAATTACACATTCAATCAAAAACCCGACCAAACGACGTCCGAATGACCTGAAATTTTGCAGGCACATCCAAAATCACCTAACGGAGCTACTGCAACTGTCGAAATTCCATTCCAACCTCTGGATAAAAATCTCACCTACCGTTCGGATTTCGCCAAAATTCAACCTTAGCCAATTCAAGCCTATTTCTACACCGGGCCTCCAAATTCAATTTCGATCGCTCCCCTAAGTCACATATCACCTTCCGGAACTAACCGAATCATCAGAATCTGATTCCGAGCCCTCTAACCAAATAGTCAACTCCGGGTTGACTTTTCTTATTCAAGTCTCCTTCAAAAAGGCTATATGCCTCATTTTCAATCCAAATCACTCCTAAATCACCCGATAGACTCTAACACTGATATAAAAGCATGAAACATGAAATTACAACATAACGGGGTGGTAATTCTCGTGACGACGGGCCGGGTCGTCACATGAAGTATCACCAATATTATCACCTTGAAATCCCGTGAACTCCGTCCAAGAACTATGTGTTCCTACTCCCGCAGTTCTTTTAGATGATTGTGAACTACACTTAGTAGGTGTTGGAACATTTGGTCTAGCATGATCTAAGGCTAGTTGATAAGCATTATAAATTATTTGAGCATTAATTTTAATTAAAGTTTTTGCATCTACAAGTGTAGCAAATTCCTTTTTGAAAGATCTAAAGCGTTATAAATATTTGTATACCAAAAGTAAGGACCTCCTAATTTCATGGTAGGATTTAACATAGTAGCCACACCATAAATATAGGGGATAGAAAAAAATATTTTTTAAACTTATCGTTCATAGTTGTAAGCAAGTTTATAACATTAGTGTTACTAAAAGCATTATCCATTGAAATTGACATTATTTTATCTCCAATGCAAAAATATCTACAAATATATGTAACTGTGTTAGCAATAAACTTACCTATGTGACGTGAATTAATTATTCTATAAGCAATAAAGCGCTTTTGCATTTTTCATTCCTCATCAATCTAATGAGTGGTTACAGTAAGAAGCTTGTCTATTAAAAGTAGGGATAACTACAAGAGGGACATGCGGGGCATCATTGGAATTATTATCAGTTGGGTTAACAATATGACTAGTAGGTGTATCATCTAAATCCGGTTGCATTTCATCTAAATTGTCTTTTTCCTCATTAATTTTATTAATAGTTGCGTTAGGATAAAGAGCATTCATATATCCATTATTTAATTGTTGACATGGTGCAACATCATGGACAAACTAACCATCGATATATTGAAATATGAGCTATCACTATCAAAAATAAAAGGTGGAGAAGGATGGTCTTGGTCGGGGAGCCGGGGGAGTAGTAGTAGTTTGGCGACTAGATTCACCAATTTTAGATTTTCCCTTACCACCAAATATTTTTTTTTCAAAAAAATACCATATTAATTATAATTAAACAAACTAAAATAAATAAATTTATAATATTAAAACTTAGGAGTTGGAACGAGTTTATCAATTGACGAACAACTTCTTGAAAATTGAATATTGTTAAAGACTTGAATACTTCAATTCAACAACTCCATATTTTTTCACAAAATTACAATAATAAAGTAAGCAATTATAGAAGAACTTAGAGAGAGATTGATAAATTTGTGAGTAAAAATGAAAGAATAAGGGGATATTTATAGTTGAGAGTAAGGAAAAAGTATAATTATAAAACATTTGGGGTTAAAATAAAGTTTGGGGGCCAAATGGCTATTTTTTTGAAAATCCAAATGGCTAAAATTGCAGGCCAATGACTACTATTTAAATTTCTAACAGTTGGCCTTTTAAAAAAAATTCAAAAATAGCCGCTGGACCGTTTGCCGGTCCCGGGCTCTATTTGGGTAGGACCGACCCACAGTGGGCCTTAAAGGCCGTTTGAGACCGACCCATTTGAACCGGGCCATTAGACCCCTTTTGCTCGTGCTTTCGGGGGTCCGGGCGGTCCGGGCTGGGGCCGACCCACAATACAGTATTAGTTGAGGCACCCGTAAAGAATATTTGTGAGGATTTGTCGGGTTACATTGGTTAGGCACATGATGCTGGTAATGATGGCTTTTCTAGCTTCAACACCAATAACTCAATAATAAAAGAGATAATGTGTAACCACGATATTAAATAAGAATAACTCACAATGAAAGAGATAACAAAGGATGTAAGGAGAGACTAACACAAGTAAGAGTAGTTTGACTATGATAATTTAAAACATAATATGAAAAATCATTTAAAGAATTGTCACGACCCAAACCCCGGTCATGATGGCGCCCAACACGTTACTAGGCAAGCCGACCATTTTTCGATAACCAATTCATTTATTAATTCAAAGATACCTCATTTAAAGTCAATTATCCTGATTTCATAACAATAATAACAATACGGAATATAAAACAACCGAGATAACAGCCCAACAGATCCGGTGTCACAAGTCTGAGCCTCCAAACATCATATTAAAACCTATACAACCAAGTCTAGAACATAAATACAAGAGATATGGAAAGGAGAAATCGGGTCATGCGGATGCCGACAACTACCTCGATAACTCCGCAGAAATGTTGAAACAACGGCAATGTAAATCAACTGCCCTCCTGAATCCATGTATCTGCACACAAGGTGCAAGAAGTAGAGTGAGTACTTCCAACTCAGTAAGTAGTAGCAATAAACAATAACTGAAAGTAAGAACACCTGCAAGAACACTAAACATTCTAAGGACAATAGTACATGTAATCACATTCTAAGGTGGAAAGTCAGTTTCAGTCTACTACTGCCTCACACTAATCCAACACTGCTTCGGTGTGCACCCCGATCTAATATAGTATATAAAATGCTACGGCGTGCAGCCCGATCCAATATAATAGATATAATGTTGTGGCGCGCAGCCTGATCCAATAATATACATAATAGCGCTCACTAGGGGTGTGTGCAGACTCCGGATGGGCTCCTTCAGCCCAAGCGCTATAATACTGCGGTGTGTAGTCCGATCCATATATATATCACTGCAGCGTGCAGCCCGATCAACATATATATTATTGCGGCGTGCAGTTCGATCCATATATACATATCACTGCGGTGTGCAGTCCGATCCATATATACATATCACTACGGCATGCAGTCCGATCCATATATATATATACAATACTGCGACGTACAGTCCTATCCATATATATATTATATCATATATATAATATTGCAACGTGCAGTCCGATCCAATACATGTATATGTATATACTGCTGCGACATGCAGTCCGATCCGGTATATATATCAATACCTCACTATGGGTCCTCGACCCCTCTCAGTTAATATAGACTTGGCCTCTCGGGCCAACTCAGCTAGAACATGGTATTCAACTCTAGGTATTCTCACTTAGAGTACAAGTCTGAGCCTTTAAATATCAGAATAAAACCTATACAACCAAGTCTAGAACAGAAATACAATAGATACGGAAAGGAGAAATTGAGTCTTGCGAACGCCGGCAGCTACCTTGATAACTCCGCAGAAATGCTGAAAAAGCGACAATGTAAATCAACTGCCCTCCTGAATCCCTGTATTTGCACACAAGGTGCAGGGAGTAGAGTGAGTACTTCCAACTTAGTAAGTAGTAGAAATAAATAATAACTGGAAGTAAGAATACTAAATAGTTCTATGGACAACAATACACGTAATCACATTCTAAGGTGGAAAGACCAGTTTCAGTCTACTACTGTCTCACACTGATCCAACACTGCTGCGGCGCACACCCCGATCCTTACTAATACTGCTGCAGCGTGCAATCCGATCCAATATAGTATATAATATGCTGCGGCGTGCAGGCCGGTCCAATATAATAGATATAATGCTGCGACGTGCAGCCTGATCCAATAATATATATAATAGCGCTCACTGGGGTGTGTGCAGACTCCGGAGGGGCTCCTTTAGCCCAAGCGCTATAATACTGCGGCGTGCAGTTCGATCCATATATATATATCACCGCGGCATGCAATTCGATCCATATATATATCGCTGCGACGTGCAGCCCGATCCACATATATATCATTGCGGCGTGCAGTCCAATCCATATATACATATCACTGCAGCGTGCAGTCCGATCCATATATACATATCATTGCGGCGTGCAGTCCGATCCATATATATATTATATATATAATAGCGGCATGCAGTCGGATCCAATACATGTATATGTATATACTGCTGCGGCATGCAGCCTAATCTGGTATATATATCAATACCTCACTATGGGTCCTCGACCCCTCTCAATCAATATAGACTTGGCCTCTCGGGCCCACTCAACTAGAACAAGGTATTCAACCCTAGGTATTCTCACTTAGAGTACATTTCTAGTACCAATTCATGTTATGCTATATAGTTAAGAGTACAACTGAAAGTATGTGTTCAACAGATATAGGGGTCATTTAGCTCCACAGGCTTCCCTAATGTTATACAGATCGGCACAAGGCCTCAAACATGGCAACTAGCCTAATTATACAGATATAAGCTCGGTCTTAGTCAATATGTACAGTAAACCATCAATCGGATGGACTAAGTCCGAATCCCCAGTCACAATATCACCACGCTCATCACATGATGCGTGTTTCATCTCAACATAGCATTGTATAGTGCAAATACGGGATTTCAGACCCTCAGTATATTATTCATGACTACCACTCACCTCGAACCGGCCAAAGTCCTAGCTCGCCTTGCGCTTCCCTCGCAATTCGACCTCCTCAAGTGCCAAATTTGATAAAAATCAATAAGAATACTTCAAAATAGGCTAATGAATCATAACCCAATCGAAAGGACTCAATAAACACCCAAAACATGAAGTTGCCAAAACCCGAGCCCCGGGCACGCTTCTTGAAAAATTAAGAAATTCACATTTTCAGAATCCTTATCTTGCCACGAGTCCGTGCACATAAAATTTATCAAAATCAGACTTCAAATGAGCCGCCAAATCATGATTTTACATAGGAAAAATCCAAGCCCTAACTTCCTCAATTTATACCCAAATTCAGAGAATTAATGGAAGATTTTTCGATAAAATGATGTATTAAGACCATAAGACTTACCTCCAATCACTTCCCGATGAAATCCTTTTCAAATTCTATCAATTAGATCTCAAGGTGCTCAAAAAATGGAGGAAAATACGAAACCTTCGCGACTGATTTCTTTCTTAAAAACCCTTCTGTCGCCCAGTTTTAACCCTATGCGATCGCATCCCTGCTATTGCAATCACATAGCACAAAATTTCCATCTCACAAATTCCTCTTATGCGATCGCACTCCTTCCCTTGCGATCGCATAGAACAAATTCCATGCCAGGTACCCCAGGCCAAATAACACTATGTGATCGCACACCTTCCATGCGAACACAGAGAACAGATTCACAATACTATGCGATCACAACCCTATTACGCGATCGCATAGAACAAACTCTGACCCCTCTTTCATTTTTCTATGCGATCGCAATAACACCTATGCGATAGCATAGAGCATTTCTCTACAACAAATACCAGCAACCATCAGACCTCTCAAAATGCAAGAATTGATCCGTTTGGACCCCTGGATTCACCCTGAGGCCCCCGAGACCTCAACGAAAACCACCAACCTATTCCAAAATATGGTATGAACTTGTTCCAATCATAAAAACATACCCTTAAACACAAAATCATCAAATTAAGTCAGATTCAAGCTTAAATTTCAACTAAAACTTCCGAAACCAACATCCAATCAAAAACCCAACCAAACGATATCCGAATGACCTAAAAATTTGCAGACATATCCAAAATAATCTAGAAAAGCTACTGCAACTATCGGAATTCCATTCCGACTCCCGGATCAAAATCTCACCTATCAACCAGAATTCGCCAAAATTTCAATTTCGCCAATTCAAGCATATTTCTACACGAACCTCCAAATTCAATTCCGATCATTCTCCTAAGTCAAAAATCATCACTCGAAGCAAATCAAACCATCAGAATTCGATTTCAGGCCCTCTAACTCACAAGTCAATGTCCAGTTGACTTTTCCAAACTATTCATTCATCAAAGAGACTATTTGTCCCATTTTCTGCCAAACTCGATCCGAATTGAATCAAATTTGCCAAATATATATATATTGAAACATGAACAAGCATATAATGGGGAAAATGGGATGGTAACTCACATGACGGTGGGCCAGATCGTCACAAGCATGGAAGGAGTCTAAGTAGTCTAACCAATCAAATACTACATACAAATCATGTACCCACTCGTCACCTTACGTACACAAATTTCACATAGCACAAATGACACAATCAATCCCAATTCCTAAGAGGTAGTTTCCCTACACAAAGTTAGGCAAGATATTTATCTCAACTAGGCCAACTCAACCTTCAAAAATAGCTTCTTCCCTAGAATTTGCCTCCATACAACTCAAATCTAACCAAATTCGACTTAATATCTTCAAATAATTTAAGAGAAAACAATTATAATATATAAAGCTATGATATTTATACTTTTTTTAACAGTTAACAATAGTCAACCCGGGGACTGCCTGGTCAAAACCCGGATCCAAGGGTAGATCAGGAATATCATAATCCCACAAGTTCATGTATGTGATTAGTTTCAAATTTTCAATCCAAGTCAACTCTCAAAACATAAATTCTATTTTTTCAAGACCTTGACAAGGTTTCACAAAATTTCGCATGATTTTGAATATTAAATCTAAGATATATTGATGAAATATAGTTGAAAATTGATTAGACTCACTTACCCAATGTTTGTACATAAAAATACCAAACAAACAAACTTACTGATAGTAGCCTATATTATACAATGCACATGTTATTTATGCTCTAAGTTAACAATACTTTATTGATGTTTTAAGTTCTAAATTATAACAAAATTCTCAAATTGAGCTTTTTATGCTTTGTAGGAACTACTCCAAGTTAAGAGGAGAATATAGAGTATTTTGGGGTCAAATATGTAGATAAAAGGCCAAACGAGAAGAGCCCAAATGAAAACGAGCAAGAAAAGGTGAAGAAAAATTGCGCAACAACCCACTGCAACTGCAGCTGGAATGCGATGAAGGAAAGAAAAAAATATTTGACATTGGAAACCACCGCGATCGATCTGGAGAAAGCCAAGAAGTTTTTGGGCTAAAGTATAAATTGTGGAAAATTTATCCCTACCCCATATATAATCAACAAACTCGCTCAAGTGAAGGTTAAAGTTTTTTGAACAAGTGTGGGAAGATCAAGACACCATTAGAGGTTTTCAATCTTCTTCCTGTTATCATTATTTGCGAATTATGAATAATTTTATGGTTTTATCTTCTTTTACTATGAGTAGCTAAACGCTTAATCTAGGGTTTTTGGAACTAATTGTTAGATGAAGTTTTGACTCAATTTTGTTATAATCAACCCGAATTTATTATATGATTGTTCAACTATATTTTATATGGTGATTAATTGAATGGGACCTTGATTTATCGTGTCTAATTGCCTCGTATTGCTTGAGAAAGAATACTTGGTTAGACAACTGTTGAACAATACCACTTTTGGGTAATTAAAGAGATTCATTACTTGAACTTAAAAATGGAGTTAGAAAAAACAAAACTTTAGTGAGATAATTCAGAGCTGCATAAATTATCAGCTAGAGTAGTTCAAAAGAATGATTTAGTAAATTATCATAATTGATCGAGAGATAATTGCAGTAGCCCATAGCTCATAATCCTGATATAGTATTACGACGAGATAATAGCAAAAGAGTTAAGAAGTAAACTAGCAATTGGGGAAATCAATACCTTAGATCTTTTCACCATTGAAATATCTTTGATTTAGAATATTGTTAGTTTTAATACTATTTTACCTTAGTTAAACAAAATCCAATATTTATCTACAAAAATCTTGCATCCAAAAATTGTTTGAGCTTATGATAGCATTAACAAGAGTTGTAGTAGATAGGTTAGTTCCATGAGGATTCGACTCCGGACTTAAAAACCTGATTATATTTGCAATGACAGCATTTTCTTTATAAGGCATAGTTGGGCGTGATCAAATTTTGGTGTCCTTGCCGGGGAACTAGCGGTGTTATTTATTACAACTTAGAATTAGTACTAGAATTATTGGTTTGGATCAATTTTCTATGGTGTTAAATAAATTTTCATTGAAATTATCACGTTTAAACTCTTGTCTCATTCAGGTTATGCCTAGAAATTCTTCGAGGCCTGGTAAACTGCTTAAAGGACTCGTAGACCTTGAAAAAACATTCAGGGCATTAAACCATGACAACAAGAGGAACAAACAATCACAACAAACATACCAATTTAAAATTGAAATTGTTGACGTAGATAACGTCAACGAGGACAACATGGATGATCAAGCTAACCTAAATGTTAGAGTGGTGTCACCTCTTGTGCCAGAAGCTGCACTTTATGATTGGGCACAACCAACAGCTGACAACTTGGCCACCGCCAATATTGTGCCCCCAATACAAGCGGAGACATTCCAGATCACCAACAACATGTGACGACCCGACCCGTCGTCACGGGAATTACCACCCCGTTATATTGTAATTACATGTTTTATGCTTTTATATCAGTGTTAGAGTCTATCGGGTGAGTTAGGAGTGAATTGGATTGAAAATGAGGCATATAGCCTTTTGAAGGAAACTTGAATAAGGAAAGTCAACCCGGAGTTGCCTATTTGGTTAGAGGGATCAGAATCAGATTCTGATGATTCGGTTAGTTCCGAGAGGTGATTTGTGACTTAGGGGAGCAATTGGAATTGAATTTGGAGGTCCGGTGTAGAAATATGCTTGAATTGGCTAAGGTTGAATTTTGGCGAAATCCGATCGGTAGGTGAGATTTTGATCCGGGGGTCGGAATGGAATTCCGACAATTCCTGTAGCTTCGTTATGTGATTTTGGATATGTCTGCAAAATTTCAAGTCATTCGGACGTCGTTTGGTCGGGTTATTTGATCGAATGTTAGTTTCGGAAGTTTTCAAGAAACTTAGGCTTGAATCCGTGTGTAATTGGTGATTTTGATGTTTAGGATGGTGTTTTTATGCTTGGGACAAGTTCGTTTCGTGTTTTGGAGTATGTTGGTGGTTTTCGTTGGGGTCCCGGAGGCCTCGGGGTGAATCCGGACCATCATCCGACATTTTTGGATCATGGAGAGTCTGTTGTAAATTGCAGATCACTGGGCACATTTTAAGCCTTCGCGTTCGCGAGGGCACGGCCCGCGTTCGCGTAGACTGGGCAGCTTGGTCATCGTGTTCGCGAGGGGGAGTCACGCGTGCGCGAAAGAGGAAGTTGGGACGCATTGCGTTCGCGTGGAATAAGGCCGCGATCGTGAAGAAGGAATAGGCGAATCCACGCGTTCGCGTGAGAGCCTACGCGTTCGCGTGAGAGCCTACGCGTTCGCGTAGAGGAAAAGTCCGGAGGCTGGGAAGTTGACCTTCGTGGACGCGTGAATGTGTGTCGCGTTCGCGATGGAGGAAAGGAGCAAGGCATCGCGTTCGCGTAAGACGCATCGCGAACGCGTAGGGCAAAAATAGCTGGCAGTGAAATTAAAAGCCAGAACTGGTCAGTCGCGGGTTTAACACCCAAAACCTCCATTTTTGAGTTCCAAGAGAAGGTATTGACGGGAGATTGCTGGGAAATCATCGGGGTTTCATCGGAGGTAAGTTTTGTGGCTTAATTACATCATTTTAACATGAAATCCTTGGTTAATTTTCTGTAAATGGAAGATTAAAGGTGGGTTTGAGCCCTAGGCCTAAATTGAAGAAAAATACTAATTTGAGTGGGCAAATGGAGTCCGATTTTGGTAAATTTTATATGCCTAGACTCGTATCGAGATGAGGATTTCGAATGTGTGACTTTTGTAATTTTTCATCAAGCGTACCGAAAGTCGGGTTTTGGCAACTTTGCCATTTTTTGGTGTAAATCGAGTTGTATTGATTGGGTGTCGTCCCATTGGCCTAATTTGTTGTGTTTCTACTGTAGTTGATCAGATTCTACGCTTGCGGAGCTTGATTCTCGTGGCAAGGGCATTGCGGAGTAGTCGTCGCGCTGTATTGAGGTGATTAATAGATGTGGGTGATGACCAGCGGGTTCGAAACCCCGGTATACCACTTTGTGACTTGTATAGCGGCGAGACACGTACTCTCTTGTGAGTGCGGGGTCGATTGTGATTGGGGACTATGGCTTAGTCCGACTTGTTGATACTGTGTTATGATATTGGCTATTCTTGAGCCTTCGGACCTCCTTCTCGGATGGTTGCATATTATATTGTGATATTGGCTACTCTTGAGCCGTCAAACCTCCTTCTTGGATGGTTGAGTATACTTGTGGGTTGTGAGCCAGTTATTGGATCCCGCGAGGATCGTTATCATTGTCTTGTGATATTGACATGCTAGTTTACTACCAGTCCGCAGCTATTTATGTTATCATGCTATTTCCAATCTTTGGAACTTGACATTACTGTTTTCAACTGAAAAATGATAAAAGATGTTTTCAAAACTACTTTTAAGCCCGTGAGGCTGTATTTGCATATTAGCTGACTGGTAGTGGATCGGGCTACGCACCGTAGCGGTATATATGTTGGATCGGACTGAACTCCGCAGTAATATTGTGCTTGGGCTGTAGGAGCCCCTCCGGAGTCTGAACCCCCACAGTGAGCACGGGTACCCAAATTCGATCGGGCTACGCGCCATAGCGGTCATATCATGCATTGCATTGCATTTAGCTACATCTGCTAGTTGTTATACTGTTTTGCTGGTACTTGTTGGTACATGTATATTTGATATTGATTCTGTGACAGGGTATTTGATTACAGCTTTACATAGTGCTTTATTGCGGATTTCTTATCTGCGCTGTCTTACCCCTGTTTATTACCACTGAGTATGGCAGTACTCATTTTACTCCCTGCACCTTGTGTGCAGATCCAGGTACCTCTCAGCAGTGATCCGGTAGCTGTTCAAGGCGATATCTGTAGGATATTCGAGGTAGCTGCAGAGTCCGCAGGACCCGATGATCCTTCTTACTATCTTTTGATTCTGTATTGATATTTCTTTCCGCATTTGGTATCTTGTAAACCTTTATACACTTATGTTCATTAGAGGCTCATGACTCTTGACCCTTCGGTCTGTGGGAGTTGGTATATTTTGGGACTTGGTTTCCCATTTTTGATATATGTATCACTGTTGCTTCATATTTGATATGCTTAAATGGGATAAAGAGAGCTTCTAGCTCTGTCGTGGTTATTGGTTGGTCAGGCTGGCTTAGCAATGTGCTGGGCGCCATCACGACCGGATTTGGGGTCGTGACAAGTTGGTATCAGAGCCTAGGTTTACTAGGCCTCGTGAGTCTTGAGCCGGTTAGTAGAGTCTTGTGGATCGGTACGGGGACGCCTGTACTTATCCTCGGGAGGCTGCGAACCTTTAGGAAACACTTCACTTTTCTTGAACTCTGTCGTGCGATCTTGTTGTTCCGAGAACTGAACTTCTATATTCTATTCTCTCGCAGATGGCGAGAACGCGAGCATCGGGACGAGGTGGACGACCTCCATTGCCACCTGCTAGAGGCCGTGGGCGCGGTCGTGCTAGAGGTAGAGGTAGGGCAGCTGAGGCAGTGCCAGCTGACCCGCCCGTTGTACCAGTTCAGGAGCAGCCCCCAGTGGTTGATGCTCCAGCAGCCCCAGTTCAGGGCCAGACTGTATCTATTGCTATTCCTGGTCTTTAGGAGACCCTTGCTCAGATATTATCGGTGTGTTCCGGTTTAGCTCAGGTAGTTCAGCTACCGTCACTGCAGCGACATCTCAGCCAGGGGGTGGTCAGCAGACCCTGCAGCTCGCACACCTGAGCAGATGGTTCAGGGGCATCATACGCCAGAGGCGGTCCCCGCTCAGATGGTTGTACCAGTTATTCCTCCAGCTGCACCAGCTCCAACTCCAGAGCATATGGTTCAGGTTATGCCCGACGACGAGCAGCGTCGTCTTGAGAGGTTTGGTAGACTTCAGCCACCCCATTTCAGTGGCGTTGAGGGCAAGGATGCCCAGGGTTTCTTGGATAAGTGTCATAGGATGTTGTGGACGACTGCTATTCTTGAGTCAAGTGGAGTTTCATTTACTACCTTTCAGTTTACTGGTCCCGCATTTGATTGGTGGGAATAGTTTGAGAGGTGTAGGCCTGCAGGAGCAGCACCTCTCACATGGCAGCAGTTCTCTACTATCTTTCTAGAGAAATATGCACCTCAGCCTCGTCGCGAGGAGCTACGTCGCCAGTTCGAGTGGTTGGTTCAAGGCGACATGTCTGTGACTCAGTATAAGCTTAGATTCACACAGTTGGCAAGGCATGCCACATGGATGATCCCTACTGATAGGGAGAGGATTAAGAGGTTCATTGATGGCCTCAACTACTCCATCCGCATTCTTATGACCAGAGAGAGAGTTTTGTCATCATCATTTGAGCAGGTTGTGGACATGACACGCTCCATTGAGGCGGATCGTCGCCGAGAGAGAGAGAGGAGCGGGAGGCCAAGAGGCCTCGTGGTCCTGGAAGTTTTAGTTGTGCTCCATCTAGAGGGCATTCCCAGCAGAGCAGAGGTCGCTCATCTAGACCTTCTCATTCAGGCCGCCCAGAGCAGAGCGGAGGTTCTTATGGTCGTGGTCGACAGGGGTTTCAGCAGGGTCAGTCATCACTTAGTGCCCTTCCAGCCTAGAGTGCAACACCTACTTATTCAGCCCAGGGTTCTTCTGCGGCGAGGGGTTCCCTTCAGTCCCCTTCTCCAGCACCAGGTGCATGTTTTGAGTGTGGTGAGTTTAGCCACATGAGGAGACAGTGCCCTCGACTCCGTAGGGACAGGACTCAGCAGAGGGATCAACCCTCCTCTTCAGCACCATCTCAGGCTAGTAGAGGTGGAGGTCAGTCTTCTCGTGGTCGCCCCAGAGGCGAGGAGAGATCTGGTGGAGGTCAGGCACGATTCTATGCACTTCCCTGACAGGCGTGATGCAGTTGCCTCCGATGCTGTGATTACAGGTATCATTTCTGTCTGTCAGAGAGATGCCTCTGTTCTATTTGATCCAGGGTCCACATATTCTTACGTGTCCTCTTATTTTGCACATCATTTGGGTGCGACTCGTGGTAGTCTTGATTTACCTGTTCATGTATCCACCCCCGTGGGTGATACGATTGTTGTGGATCATGTCTATAGATCCTGTGTTATATCTTTTGGGGGCCTGGAGACCAAAGCAAATTTGTTATTGTTGGGGATGGTGGACTTTGATGTTATATTGGGTATGGACTGGTTGTCTCCGTACCATGCTATATTGGACTGTCATGCTAAAACATTTACGTTGGCCATTCCTGGTATTTCTTGGATTGAGTGGTGGGGTTCGACTGATTTCGTCCCCAGCCGTGTCATTTCATTCTTAAAAGCTCAGAAGATGGTTGAAAAAGGGTGTTTATCATACTTGGCTTTTGTGAGAGATGTGGGAGCTGAGTCTCCTATCATTGATACTGTAGCTGTTGTGAGGGACTTCCCAGATGTATTCCCCTCAGACCTGCCGGGAATGCCGCCGGACAGGGATATTGATTTCGGCATTGACTTGGTGCCGGGCACTCAGTCCATATCTATTCCTCCTTACCGGATGGCACCAGCTGAGTTGAAAGAACTGAAAGAGCAGCTTCAAGAGCTTCTGGATAAGGGTTTCATCCACCCTAGTGTGTCCCCGTGGGGTGCGCCGGTGTTATTTGTTAAAAAGAAAGATGGTTCCATGTGAATGTGTATTGATTACAGGCAATTGAACAAAGTGACAGTGAAGAACAAGTACCTTCTACCATGCATAGATGATTTGTTTGATCAGTTACAGGGTGCGAGGGTGTTTTCTAAGATTGATCTTCGTTCAGGGTATCATCAGCTAAAGATCAGGGACTCGGATATTATGAAGACTGCATTCAGGACCCGATATGGTCATTATGAGTTTCTTGTGATGTCTTTTGGGCTGACCAACGCCCCAGCAGCATTTATGCATCTGATGAACAGCGTGTTCAGGCCTTATTTGGATTCATTTGTGATTGTGTTCATTGATGACATTCTAGTCTACTCCCGTAGTCAGGAGGAGCATGCTCAGCATTTGAGTATTGTGTTGCAGAGATTGAGGGAGGAGAAGCTATATGCTAAATTCTCCGAGTGCGAGTTTTGGCTCGAGTCCGTAGCATTTCTGGGACATGTGGTGTCTCGTGATGGTATTCAGGTTGATCCGAAGAAGGTAGAGGCGGTGTAGAGTTGGCCTAGACCGTCCTCAACTACAGAGATCAGGAGCTTTCTTGGCTTGGCGGGATATTATCGTCGGTTCGTTCAAGGATTTTCATCCATTACTTCTTCATTGACTAGATTGAACCAGAAGGGTGCACCGTTCGTGTGGTCGAATGAGTGCGAGGAGAGCTTTCAGAAGCTCAAGACAGCTTTGACCACAGCTCCAGTGTTAGTATTGCCATCAGCTTCAGGTTCATATACTGTTTACTATGATGCCTCGAGAGTGGGGATAGGTTGTGTGTTGATGCAGGAAGGTAAGGTGATTGCTTATGCTTCTCGGCAGTTGAAGCCACATAAGAAGAACTATCCTGTGCATGATTTGGAGCTAGCCGCCATTGTTCATGCCTTGAAAATTTGGAGGCACTATTTGTACGGCGTGTCTTGTGAGGTGTATACCGACCATCGTAGTCTCCAACACTTGTTCAAACAGAAAGACCTTAATTTGAGACAACGGAGATGGCTTGAGTTGCTTAAGGATTATGACATCACTATATTATATCATCCGGGGAAGGCCAATGTGGTGGCCGATGCTTTGAGCCGGAAGACGGTCGGTATGGGGAGCTTGGCATATATTCCAGCTGAGGAGAGGCCATTTGCTTATGATGTTCAGGTGCTAGCCAATCGGCTAGTGAGGTTAGATATTTCGGAGCCCAGCCGGGTATTGGCTTGTGTTGTATCTCGGTCATCTCTATATGATCGTATTCGTGAGCGCCAGTATGATGATCCACATTTGGCTGTCCTTAGGGACAGAGTTCAGCATGATGATGCTAGAGATGTCACCATTGATAGTAACGGCGTATTGAGGATGCAGGGCCGGATATGTGTGCCCAATGTTGATGGCCTTCGTGAGTTGATTCTAGAGGAGGCCCATAGCTCGCGGTATTCTATCCATCCTGTAGCCGCGAAGATGTATCAAGATATGAAACAGCACTATTGGTGGAGAAAGATGAAGATGGACATTGTCAGATATGTAGCACGGTGCCTCAACTGTCAGCAGGTTAAGTACGAGCATCAGAGGCCCGGTGGTGTATTTCAGCGCATTGATATTCCTGAGTGGAAATGGGAGAGGATCACTATGGACTTTGTTACTAGACTACCTCGGATAGCGAGGCAGTTTGATTATGTTTGGGTGATTGTGGATAGGCTGACCAAGTCATCTAACTTCATTCTAGTTAGTACTACCTACTCATCGGAGCGGTTGGCAGCGATCTTTATTCGAGAGATTGTCCGGTTGCATGGAGTCCGAGCGTCTATTATATCCGATAGGGGTATTCAGTTCACTTCTCAGTTTTGGAGGGCATTTCAGCGAGAGATGGGTACACGGGTTGAGTTGAGTACAGCATTTCACCCCAGACAGACGGGCAGTCTGAGCGCACTATTCAGATTCTGTAGGATATGTTGCGAGCATGTGTGATTGATTTTGGTGGTTCGTGGGATGAGTTCTTACCACTTGCTGAGTTTGCCTACAACAACAGTTATCAGTCGAGTATTCAGATGGCCCCGTATGAGGCATTGTATGACAGACGGTGTAGATCCCTCGTGGGATGGTTTGAGCCTGGTGAGGATAGATTTATAGGGATTGAGTTAGTTCAGGATGCTCTGGATAGAGCAAAGTTGATCCAGGAGAGGCTTCGTACAGCACAGTCTCGTCAAAAGAGTTATGCAGACCGTAGAGTTCGAGAGTTGTCTTTCATGGTTGGTGAAAGAGTATTGTTGAAGGTTTCACCCATGAAGGGTGTCATGAGGTTCGGGAAGAAGGGGAAGTTGGGTCCCAAGTACATTGGTCCTTTTGAGATACTCAGGAGAGTTGGAGAGGTGGCATATGAGTTGGCCTTGCCGCCCAGCTTATCCAGCGTTCATCCAGTATTCCATGTGTCTATGCTCCGGAAGTACATTGGAGATCCGTCTCATGTGTTGGACTTCAGTACCATTCAGCTTGATGGTGCTCTATCCTATGATGTGGAGCCTATTGCCATTTTAGGTCGTAAGGTGAGAAAATTGAGGTCCAAGGAGATTGCATCAGTTAAGGTTCAGTGGAGAGGTCGACCCGTGGAGGAGGCCACTTGGGAGATCGAGCGGGAGATGCGGAGCGGATATCCTCACTTGTTTGAGACTTCATGTATGTTTCTTGACCCGCTCGAGGACGAGCGTTTGCTTAAGAGGGGGAGAATGTGACGACCCGACCCGTCGTCATGGGAATTACCACCCCGTTATGTTGTAAATACATGTTTTATGCTTTTATATCGGTGTTAGAGTCTATCGGGTAAGTTAGGAGTGAATTGGATTGAAAATGAGGCATATAGCCTTTTTGAAGGAAACTTGAATAATGAAAGTCAACCCGGAGTTGACTATTTGGTTAGAGGGCTCGGAATCGGATTCTGATGATTCGGTTAGTTCCGAGAGGTGATTTGTGACTTAGAGGAGCAATTGGAATTGAATTTGGAGGTCCGTTGTAGAAATAGGCTTGAATTGGCTAAGGTTGAATTTTGGCGAAATCCGATCGGTAGGTGACATTTTGATCCGGGGGTCAGAATGGAATTACAACAATTCATGTAGCTTTGTTATGTGATTTTGGATATGTCCACAAATTTTCAGGTCATTCGGACGTCGTTTGGTCAGGTTTTTGATTGAATGTTAGTTTCGGAAGTTTTGAAGAAACTTAGGCTTGAATCCGTGTGTAATTGGTGATTTTGATGTTTAGGATGGTGTTTTTATGATTGGAACAAATTCGTATCGTGTTTTGGAGTATGTTGGTGGTTTTCGTTGGGGTCCCGTGGGCCTCGGGGTGAATCCGGACCATCATCCGGCATTTTTGGATCATGGAGAGTCTGCTGTAAATTGCAGATCACTTGGCACATTTTAAGCCTTCGCGTTCGCGAGGGCACGGCCCGCGTTCGCGTAGACTGGGCAGCTTGGTCATCGCGTTCGCGAGGGGGAGTCACGCGTTCACGAAAGAGGAAGTTGGGACGCATCGAGTTCGCGTGGAATAAGGCCGCGATCGCGAAGAAGGAATAGGCGAATCCACGCGATCACGTGAGAGCCTACGTGTTCGCGTAGAGGAAAAGTCCGGAGGCTGGGAAGTTGACCTTCGCAGATGCGTGAATGTGTGTCGCGTTCGTGATGGAGGAAAGGAGCAAGGCATCGCGTTCGCGTAGGACGCATCGCGAATGCGTAGGGCAAAAATGGCTGGCAGTGAAATTAAAAGCCAGAACAGGTCAGTCGCGGGTTTAACACCCAAAACCTCCATTTTTGAGTTCCAAGAGAAGGTATTGATGATAGATTGCTGGGAAATCATCGGGGTTTCGTCTGAGGTAAGTTTTGTGGCTTAATTACATCATTTTAACATGAAATCCTTGGTTAATTTTCTGTAAATGGAAGATTAAAGTTGGGTTTGAGCCCTAGGCCTAAATTGAAGAAAAATACTAATTTGAGTGGGCAAATGGAGTCCGATTTTGGTAAATTTTATATGCCTAGACTCATATCGAGATGAGGATTTCGAATGTGTGACTTTTGTAATTTTTCGTCAAGCGTACCAAAAGTCGGGTTTTGGCAACTTTGCCATTTTTTGGTGTAAATCGAGTTGTATTGATTGGGTGTCGTTCCATTGGCCTAATTTGTTGTGTTTCTACTGTATTTGATTAGATTCTACGCGTGCGGAGCTTGATTCTCGTGGAAAGGGAATCGCGGAGTAGGCGTCACGCTATATTGAGGTGAGTAATAGATGTGGGTGATGACCAGCGGGTTCGAAACCCCGGTATACCACTTTGTGACGCTGTATAGCGGCGAGACACGTACTCTCTTATGAGTGCGGGGTCGATTGTGATTGGGGACAATGACTTAGTCCGATTTGTTGATATTGTGTTATGATATTAGGCTATTCTTGAGCCGTCAAACCTCCTTCTCGGATGGTTGCATATTATATTGTGATATTGGCTACTCTTGAGGCGTCAAACCTCCTTCTTGGATGGTTGAGTATACTTGTGGGCTGTGAGCCAGTTATTGGATCCCGCGAGGATCGTTATCATAGTCTTGTGATATTGACATGCTAGTTTACTACCAGTCCGCACTATTTCTATTATCATGCTATTTCCAATCTCTGGAACTTGACATTTCTGTTTTCAACTGAAAAATGATAAAAGATGTTTTCAAAACTACTTTTGAGCCCGCGAGGCTGTATTTGCATATTAGCTGACTGGTAGTGGATCGGGCTGCGCGCCGCAGCGGTATGTATGTTGGATCGGACTACACGCCGCAATAATATTGTGCTTGGGCTGTAGGAGCCCCTCCGGAGTTTGAACCCCCACAGTGAGCACGGGTACCCAAATTTGGATCGGGCTACGCGCCGTAGCGGTCATATCATGCATTGCATTGCATTTAGCTACATATGCTAGCTGTTATACTATTTTGCTGGTACTTGTTGGTACATGTATAGTTGATATTGATTCTGTGACAGGGTATTTGATTACAACTTTACATAGTGCTTTATTGCGGATTTCTTATCTGCGCTGTCTTACCCCTGTTTATTACCATTGAGTCTGGCAGTACTCATTTTACTCCCTGCACCTTGTGTGCAGATCTAGGTACCTCTCAGCAGTGATCCGGTAGCTGTTCGAGGCGATATCTATAGGATATTCGAGGTAGCTGCAGAGTCCGCAGGAACCGATGATCCTTCTTACTGTCTTTTGATTATGTATTGATATTTCTTTCCGCATTTGGTATCTTGTAAACCTTTATACACTTATGTTCATTAGAGGCTCATGACTCTTGACCCTTCGGTCTATGTGAGTTGGTATATTTTGGGACTTGGTTCCCCGTTTTCGATATATGTATCATTGTTGCTTCATATTTGATATGCTTAAATGGGATAAAGCGAGCTTCTAGCTCCGTCGTGGTTATTGGTTGGTCAGGGTGGCCTAGCAGTGTGCTTGGCACCATCACGACCGGATTTGGGGTCGTGACACAACATGATGCATCTTCTGCAGAATAAGGGATTGTTCTCCGAGTCACATATTGAAGACCCTCAACAACACTTGAAATTTTTCTATCGATTTGTGTGACCCAAAGGCAGCCAAATGTGACCCCAGAAGCCATCAAGTTGTTACTACCCGTTCTCTGTGAATGGGAAGCTCAAACTAGGCTGAATTCGCTCAAAAAAAATCTATTTTCACTTGGAAGGAATTAGTCAAGTAGTTCTTGAATAAGTTTTACCCACCCAACAAAACTACAAGATAGATTGATGAGATAATGCAGTACAAGTAGTAGCCTACTAAGACCTTGTAAGAAACTTGGGAAAGATTCAAAGGGATACTAGTGAAGTGTCCCCACCATTGTATTCCAGACCAGATGTTCGTCCTGAGATTCTACATAGGGTTAACAAATAATTTAAACGCCAATGTAGATGCTTCAGCTGAGGGTGCATTTTTATGCAAGACATTCACAGAGTATAAGACCTTCTTGACAAGATGTCCCATAATTTGGGGTGGATAACGAGAGGTACGACCTTGGAACCAATATTGCATTCAGTTCCTCTTGACCCAAATAATTCACATGCAGAGAACATAGCCATACTCATGACTCAGATGAGTATATTGACAAAGAAGATTGATGAGATGGAGTGGATATCATTGACACCACAAATGCAGGACTGTGTACACATTGCATTAATCAATCTCATGTGTGTTCATGGAGTGGAAAAGGTGACAACCAAGGGTTAAGAGAGGATGTGGATTATGTCAACAATTTTGGGGGTCATAGATAAGGAGGACAACAATGTAGACCAACACTCATTCAGCAGTACAAACCGAATATGCCACAACCTGGAGTATGCAGCCCAAAGGCCAAATGGTGCCATATCAGAGATAACAGGGCTATCCACAGCAGAACCAACAACAATTGGTATATCAACCACCTCCTCAGCAACAGAATGGCAACATGGTAGAAATCAGGGGTATGGTACAACAACTCATTGGAACAAATGGTAAGATGGAGGTAAAGTTGGCAGTGCATGACTCAACAATTAAGAATATTGAAACTCAACCAGGGCAGTTGTCCATGGCCTTACAAAACTACCCTCAGGGAATGTAGACGTTTATTTTTTTATCCTTCCCCAAGATTTTTTATATTTTTAGCGTAAAATGTTTAGTTTAGGCCTAATATAGCTATCTCAGCTAACTTTGAATCTTTTACTCTATTTTCGTCACAAAAATGAAAATAACAAAAAAGAGGTATAAAATTTTTAGTTTACGTAGTTTTCAAAAACTTAAAACATAATAAAAAAAATATATTACCTTATTTTTTATAATTTTGAAAATTACAAAAAAATAGTTTCATTAATATTTCATAGTCATTTTAATCTTTTAAAAATACAAAAATTTTACTTTATATTTTTATCTTTATATAAAAAAGAAAATTACAAAAAAATAGTTTTATTAATATTTTTAAGTCATTTTTTAAACGTGGAAAAATATAAAAATAGTACTTTATATTTTTATCTTTATGTAATTTTGAAAATTACAAAACAAAATGATTTGTTTTAATTGTTAGTCTAATTTTAATAATTATTTGCTTACGTAGGACTAATTAAATAACATCATGTTCTTATTCTCGATTCCGGGCAAAGAATAATATTTGGGTTCAAACTACCCATTTTTGACCTAATTTTCTGACTTAGCCCATAACACCTTTACACATTTTGAACCACACATTATCACACGCTAACACATGCTAACATGCTAACACATGCTAACATGCTAACATGACAACATGCTAACATGCTAACACATTCTAACACATGCTAACGTGCTAACACATGCTAAAATGAGAGACATGATATACAATATATATACATTCAATATACACAAGATATACACAGAACACTTTGAAAAAAAATAGGTATTGAATCAAAAAACCTCACTGCTGGTCACACCTAACCACCCCCATCGTCCCTTAGTCACGTCCAAACAACGCCCAACCAACAACCCACGCTACCACCAGCCTCCCCGTCATCTAGTCCAGCCCCGTCGTTAAGTACCCAAACAACCAGCCCCCTCCACCGTCGCTGATCGACGACCAACAATGAATGACCAGCCATGAACGACCATCCACTGTTGCTGCCTCGTCTGCGTCACGTCTTCTTCGACCAGCCTACATAACACCAAAACGACCTTCCTGAGGTTCCGTCGAGGTTCGATTTGAGATCGTTGTACTTTGTTCCCGGTTCGAGGTTTGAGTTTCAACTCTTTCATATACATGTGTTATTTTAGTCTATTCACGATGCTCCATTTATTGTATCAATGGTAGTGATAAGAATGATATTAGCCTTTGATTTAATCATGTTTGTCCATTGTCTGAGATTTGTGAATTACTGTTATGTGTATGGCTTGGATGCGTTTCATACTTGCTATTTTGTGTAAGTTTATGTTAGGATTTGAAATCTTTTTTTTTTTGTTTTTTTTTTGGTTTTTTAGGATCTGATTTCTGATCCATAAAATGAGGCAGTATTTCTAATTTTGTTTTTGATTGTATGCATCTTATTTTCTATATTCTTGATATTCTCTTGCCCCATAATGAACATGAATGAGATTGATATTTAATTGACAATAGCCTGTGATTTCTCTTGTCACAACAGTTGTATTTCTATTGAACTTGTGAATTAACTCAAGAAGTTGGAATTGTAATTGTATTCCTATATGGAGAAAACTGTTCAACGTTTGCACTCAGAAAAAATGTTAGGATTTTCGGGATTTGACTTGTCTATTTCTTGAGTTTGGTTTATATCACGATAATTTCAAAAATTAGGGAAATAATTAAACGCGCTAGTTGCTTTATGTGCAATTAATAAATAATTATCATAGCTATGGGTACGTTCTCCGTGATGTTGTTGTGACGCTTAATCACTAAAATTAGGGGGTTGCATTTCATGTAACCCGGTTAGAACGACTCTGGATAATCTCAATGAATAAAATAGGATTTCTTTTTTTTAGAGACAAATAAAATAGAGAATCATAGTTGATTTTAGGTTTGCCCTTTTAAAAAAAATAGAGCTGTGCCTCGCCAAAATAATAACGCGTTAGTCTCTTTAGGCGCTTATTAATAATTTCACTTTCTTAAACTCGGGTTCACATTTATGTGACCCAAGTTCAAATCTCAACGAATTCGAAATATGTCAATAACCACGGGTACGTTGATGTGACGTGGTTTGAGATGTTTTTTACGACGTTGTAATTCTTCTAAAATAATAATAATCAAAAGCGGTCGAAAGTTAAAATTTTCTCATAAGTTAAAGCATGTTGTAAAATCAGGTAATTAAGCCAATTATGATAGTTGCGCGACCGTGCTAGAACCACGGAATACGAGAATGCCTAACACCTTCTGCCGGGTTAACAGAATTCCTTATCCGGATTTCTAGTATGCAGACTGTTAAATAGAGTCAAATCTTTCCTTGATTCGGGATTCAACCGGTGACTTGGGACACCATAAATATCCCAAGTGGCGACTCTGAATTTCTTAATAAATGAATCTCGTTTCGATTGTCCTTTAATTAGAAAAACTCCCTTGCGCCCTTGCGGGTGCCGTAAAAAGGAGGTGTGACAGCTCTGGCGACTCTGCTGGGGATCACAAACCCAGAACCACTGGTTTAGGGTTTAAGAATTCGAGCTTTTGAATAATTATTGTATTTGGCTTATTTATTATCTGATCATTATTACATGTTTGTCTTAATGTGCTAAATGTTACTTCTACCGCTTTGATATTTCATGAACTGTATATAAACTATACCGATACCCACCTCTTCTCTGAGTCTTCTTGAATTTAACATCGGGTATTTGCTGGACATAGCCCGTTTTTCTTTGAGATAGCCGAGGTACTTGGCACCCGGTGAAAGATTTAGTCACACATGTTTTAGGCAGGGAGTATCACCAGTTAAGCCGGAAAGCCATGCTACCGGTACACTGACCCTCCTCTGTTCGAGTTGTCCACTCGATTAAGCTAGTGTAGATACTTTCTCCAATAGGATGTTAACTTAGAATAACAAAGTCTCATGCCGGATCCCTTGTAGGAACGTTGGTTTGCATCATGTGCATTTTGACTTGGGAGACTCAAAACAGGGGCTGGGTCTGTCTAGGACAGGTGTACCTGAAACGAAAAGACCACTATAATGCATCCTGTTTGTGCATTTTTTTGTTTCGGACATGCATGCTGACCGGCTTATTTGAAAAAAAAAGAAGAAAAAAGAAAATAAAGAAAATGGATTTGAAGAAAGAAAAATACCAGTGATAGGGTTAGGGGATTTAATTGCATGTTTTGAAAGTACCAAATAACACCGAAACACTGGTAAATTTTGAAAAAAAAAGATGAAAAAGACGTTCCGTTTTTTTCCTTTAAAATAATATATTTCGTTTTGGAGAACTACGCTGGTTTGATTCTCACCGGATGTGAGATACATAGGACACCCTCATCGGGTCCAACCTCCCCTTTTCAAAAATAGCACAAAAAAGTCAAATTCTACTTTTGTTATAAATAAGTCGGGTGATGTCGTCCTTATCAAAGATAGTCGAATGTTCCCAAAAGGGACGCCGGAAGGATAACTTTGCTTGAATGATCACTTTGGGTCAGGTTTTGATTTTTTACCCTCACAACCTTACAATCTTCGTCCCCGAGACACTGAAAGGCCGTGTGCAAATATCAGGTTTTATTTTGAAAAATAAGAAAAAATAGTCTTTTTAAGTCGGGTAGTGATTTTTTATCAAAAATAGCTGAATGTTCCCGAGAGAGACGCTGAAAGGATGACTTTGCATCAACAGCCACCCTTGGTCATTTTTAGGGCTTTTGACTGGTTAGCCCATACAGCCTCAAAATCTTCGTCCCCGAAGTGCTGAAAGGCCGTGTTTGCGAAACTAGGTCTTTTATTTCAATAAAAAAAATAAAAAAAAATTGAGGCAATGGGCAAGTGAATGTCTTTTGTATTTTTGTCGAGATAAGCCGACACAGCTTCGGCAGTGTATTAAACTCTTCTTGCCGAGATAGCCTTAGATTATCTTTTAGTTGTCGAAAGGCTATTTTCGTAAAAAAAACGGACAAGTTTGTAAAATAATCCTTACAGGTCTCAAAATTCATATGAAATTGGGAAGGGACCACGTTTGTAGAAATAGCCATTTGGGTCAAATTAGCAAACATGGAAGGAATCTATGTGTCTATTCTTTTTAATTTGTATTTCTTTTGATTAGAGCATGTGATGTTTGATTTTCGAGTCTGTAGGTTGTATTTTCGTCAAAGTCTGTTAAGTACGGTCAGCTTTTAAACCTGTGTTGCCGAGTTTGTTGTATTATTAAATAAAATAAAATAAAGTGTTTTGTTGTTATTTACCACGTATCTGCCCGAACTACGCAAGGTCTGATTCATGCGGGGTCATGATACATAGGCAATCTCCATAAGATTCGACCACAACTGTATATGTATATAAAAAAATGAAAAAAAAGAGAGAAAAGAAGTAAGCAAAAAAAATTGATAATAGTAAAGTATGTCTGAGTCCATTCTAACATGTTTTGTCTTGAATTGTAAAGTAAATAGGATGTCACGACCCTGGTTCACCAATCGTGAACCTGTCATGACGCACCCAGTCTTCGCGACTAGGTAAGCCTAACACAATTCAGGGAAATTTATAATCTTTTATGAACAACTAAAAATGAAAGCGAAATAACATAGAAAATGTAATAGGTGCCGCCTGGGACATACACTTTATAGCAACTACTAAAAATATAACCTTCAAGACCCGGAAACTCACGGGCAAACACAGGCTAAGAGTGTAAAACTGTGGCTCTATCCACCAAGAATATCTATACAATCGAAACAAAAAAGGGAAAAAACTAATGTCACTAAGGAAGAGCAGAAGGAGACTCTCCGAATCTGTGGACGCAGCAGATGCATATCTCAAGTCTCCTGAAATAACTCCTCGATCACCGGTAGTGTGCCTGATCAGATGGACCTGGATCTGCACAAAACAAATGTGCATAAGAGTAGCATGAGTATACCACGGCAGTACTCAGTAAGTGCCAAGCCTAACCTCGATGGAGTAGTGACGAGGAAGGTCAGGGCATTACCGAGAATAATAATAATAACAAAATTGACAGTGTAAAACAGGAGTAAATCTGAAATAACTACAAAATACGACAAAAACTACAAGTCATCTACAATTGAGCTAACAAGGAAAATTTAACACAACAAGTACATAATCAATAGCACAGGATATTCGGGAATTGAACCCGCAGTCCATTTAACTCAGTAGCACAGGATATCCGGAAATTGAATCCGCAGTCCTTCATATCAGTAGCCAGGATCTTCGGGAATCGAACCCGTAGTCCATTCATATTAGTATCACAGGATCTCCGGTAATTGAACCTGCAGTCCATTTATATTAGTAACACCGGATCTCTAGGAATTGAACCCGCAGTCCACAGAACAAAACACAATCAAACAAGGAGAGTACGCAGAGAAAAATGAATTACGCTGCTACGATTAACAAATAAATTCAATCTCAACATGTTCCACAGAAGTTTCAAATAAAATAAATAGGCATTTAGACAGTTAAGCCTATCAAATCATGTTCCTCTAACTAACACATGATAAGTCTTACATTTAAACCAGTCAAAAACAAGGATAACACTGATTGAACAATTCAAGTAAAGTGGATTTTCAACAATTTGCGCAAGTACATGCCCGTCACTTCTGCGGTCTCGCCTAAGCGAACTCTTGCTCGCTTCTGCGGACCTAGCTCACTCACTAAAGCTCGCACCTGCGCTCCCATTACCACTTCTGCGGACTCACTTTTGCGGTCCATTTCCACAGAAGCGGAAAAATACCTGGTGACAGAAAACACAGATTTGTTGCAATGCACAAAAATTCTCGTTTGACCTTCCGTAATCATCCTGAGGCCCCCGGGACCTCAACCAAAAATACAAACTCATTCTAAAACATCATATGAACTTTTTCCAATAATAAAATCATGACTTTAAACACAAAAATCACTAAATTACCTCGGATTCAAGCCTAATTTTCCTTAGAACTTTCAAAAGCTACATCCAATCAAAAACCCGACCAAACGATGTCCGAATGACATGAAAATTTACAAACATATCCAAAATCACCTAACGAAGCTACTGAAATAGTTGGAATTCCATTCTTACACCCGAATCAAAATCTCACCTATCAACCGGATTCCGCCAAAATTTCAACTTTGCCAATTCAAGCCTATTTCGACACTGGACCTCCAAATTACATTCCGATCACGCTCCTAACCCAAAATCACCTAACGGAGCTAGCAGAACCATCAGATTTCCATTCCAAGGCCGTTATTACACTGTTCCGAATACATATCATTTTTCAACTATTAATCTCTCATTTAGGGACTAATTGTCCCAAAAATCTCCAAATTCTAAAACTGAACATCTCAGCAAACCAAACAGCAGAAACAAACTTAGGGAAAGAAGTTAATGGGGGATAGGGGCGTAAATTCCAAAAATGACCGGCCATGTCGCTACATCCTCCTACACTTAAACATTCGTTCGTCCTCGAACAAGCATAGAAAATATACCTGAGGTAGCAAAGAGATAAGGGTACTGGTTGCGCATATCCTGCTCGGTCTCCCTAGTCGCCTCCTCGGCCAGCTGACCCCGCCACTGGACCTTCACCGAAGCGATGTTCTTTGACCTCAACTTTCTGATTTGCCTATCCAAAATGGCCACTGGCTCCTCAACATAAGATAGATCCTTGTCCAACTCGACTGAACTAAAATTCAACACGTGCGACGGGTCACCATGATATCTCTGGAGCATTGAAACATGAAATATCGGATGGACTCCGGCTAGGTTGGGAGGTAAGGCAAGCTTATATGCAACCTCCCCAACTCTCTTCAAAATCTCAAAAGGACCAACAAATCTCGAACTCAGCTTCCCTTTCTTCCCAAATCTCATGACGTCCTTCATGGGCGAGACCCAAAGTAGAACCCACTCGCCAACCATAAATGCCACATCGCGAACCTTTTTGTCCGCATAACTCTTCTATCTGGACTGGGCTGCACGAAGTCTATCCTGAATCACCTTGACCTTGTCCATCGCATCGTGGACCATCTCTGTACCTAATAACTTGGCCTCGCCCGGCTCGAACCAATCTACCGGGGACTTGTATCTCCTACCATATAAGGCCTAATACGGTGCCATCTGAATGCTGGACCGATAGTTGTTGTTATAAGCAAACTCCGCCAGTGGCAAGAAGTGATCCCATGACCCTCCAAACTCAATCACGCACGCACGGAGCATATCCTCCAAAATCTGAATAGTTCACTCAGACTGTCCATCCGTCCGAGGTGAAATGTCATGCTCAGCTCCACCCGAGTACCTAACTCCTGGTGCACGACTCTCTAGAACCACGAAGTAAACTGAATGCCTCTGTTTGAAATGATAGAAATTGGAATACCATGCAACCGGACTATCTCCCTAATAGAGATCTTCGCCAACCGCTCCGATGAATAATTAGTGCACACAAGTATGAAACGGGCGGACTTGGTCAGCCGATCTACAATGACCAAAATATAATCAAACTTCCTCACAGTCCGTGTAGTGATGCGCTCCCACTTCCACTCCGAGATCTCAATCTGTTGTAGTAAACCACCCGGACGCTGATGCTCATACTTCACATGCTGGCAGTTGAGGCACCTAGAAACATAGTCAACTATATCCTTCTTCATCCGCCTCCACCAATAGTGCTGCCTCAAGTCCTAATACATTTTTGCGGCACCCGGATGGATGGAATACTGCAAGCTATGGGCCTCAGCTAAAATCAACTCTCGAAGATCATCCGCATTGGGCACACAAATACGCCCCTGCATCCTCATCACTCTATCATCCCGATGGTAACATCTCGAGCATCACCACGCTGAACTCTATCCCGAAGGATGAGCAAATAAGGGTCATCAAACTGCTGCTCCCTGATGCGATCAAATAGAGAAGACCGAGAAACCATACAGGCCAGAACCCGGCTGGGATCTGAAAGATCCAATATAACAAAATGCCTGGCCAAGGCCTGAACATCCATCGCCATAGGTCTCTCTAAAGCTGGTATATAGGCCAAACACCCCAAACTCTATGCCCGGCAACTTAAGGCATCGGCAACCACATTGGCCTTGCCCGGGTGATAAAGAATAGTAATGTCATAATTCTTTAACAACTCTAACCATCTCCTCTGACGCATGTTCAGGTCCTTCTGCTTAAGCAAGTGTTGCAAACTCCGATGTTCATTGAAAATCTCACAAGGAACCCCATACAAATAATGATGCCAGATCTTCAAGGCATGAACAATGGCAGCTAACTCAAAATCGTGGACAGGGTTATTCTTTTCATGCACCTTTAGCTGTCGGGACGCGTAGGCAATCACCGTACCATCCTGCATCAATACCGCTCCAAGTCCAACCCGTGAGGCATCACAATAAACTATATAGGACTTCGAACAGGTATGCAACATCAAGATAGGGGCCGAAGTCAAAGCTGTCTTGAGCTTTTGGAAGCTCGCCTCACACTCCTCTGTCCACTGGAAAAGGGCACCCTTTTGGGTCAATCTGGTCATAGGTGCTGCGATCGAAGAGACCCCCTCCACAAAACGACGGTAATAACCTGCCAAACCAAGGAAACTACGAATCTCAGTAGCTGATGAGGGCCTGGACCACCCCTGTATGGCCTCCACTTTCTTCGGATCCACTCGAATACCCTCGCTCGACACCACGTGGCCTAGAAATGCCCTTGAACTCAGCCAAAACTCACAATTAGAGAACTTTACGTATAATTGCTTCTCCCTCAGAGTCTGAAGCACTATCCTCACGTGTTGCTCATGCTCTTCCCGACTCCGGGAATATACCAAAATATCATCAATAATAACAATCACGAACAAGTCAAGATATGGCCTGAATACACTATATATCAAATGCATGAAAGTTGTCGAGGCATTAGTCAGCCCGATAGACATAACGAGGAACTCATAATGACTATACCGAGTCCTGAAGGTAGTCTTCGGGATATATGGCTCCCAAATCTTCAGCTGATGACAACCAGAGCACAAATCAATCTTGGAGAACACCTATGCGCACTGTAGATGATCAAAATAAGTCATCAATACGTAACAAAGGATACCAGTTCTTCACTGTAACTTTGTTCAACAGGCGATAGTCAATGCACATAGGCATAGAACCGTCCTTATTCTTCACAAACAACACATGAGCACCCCAAGGCGAAACACTGGGTCAAATGAAACCCTTACCTAACAACTCCTGTAATTGATCCTTCAACTCCTTCAACTCAGGAGGAGCAATGCGATACAGGTGAATAGAAGTGGGCTAAGTTCCCGACAACAAATCAATACCAAAATCGATAGCTCTATCCGGCGGCATGCCCGAAAGATCAGCTGGAAACATATCGGAGAAATCTCGTACCACTAGGACTGAGTCAATAGAAGAGATGTCAACACTGGCATCCTTCACATAAGCTAGATAAGCAACACACCCCCTCTCAATTATACATTGAGCTTTAAGAAAGGAAATAACACGACTGGGGGTGTGATCTAGAGTACCACTCCACTCAATACGTGGAATGCCTGACATAGCCAGCGTCACAGTTTTGGCGTGACAATCAAGAATAACATGATGGGGTGATAACCAGTCTATGCCCAGAATAATATCCAAGTCAACCATACCGAGCAATAAAAGATCATCCCTGGTCTCAAAACTATAAATAGTGACCAAACAAGACCGATACACACGGTCCACAACCAAATAATCTCCCATCGGAGTAGAAACATAAACTGGGGCACTCAAAAAATCCTGAGGCACACCCATATTTGAAGCAAAATAAAAGGATACATATGAAAAAATAGAACTAGGATCGAATAGAACTGATGCCTCTCTGTGACTAACCAAGATAATACCTGTGATAACAGAATCAGAGGCACAACTGCGGCATGACCAAGAATAGCATAAAATATGGCTTGGCCCCTCCCTCGAGGGTAGCCTTTATCACCCTGATCCCTTCCCCTGGCTGGCTGGGCAGGTAGGGTGGCAGCTAGAGCTGGAACGATGTCGTGTTGACCTTGTAGAGCATGCTGAGTTGGTGAAGTCTGTGAAGGCGCACCTCTCCCACGTCTGGGTACTCCCTAACTGGATGGCGAGTATCCCTACACTTATAACAAGCTCTGGGAGGGTGCGGTGGCTGTGACTGACTAGCCCTGCTCCCCCTAGACTAACCCCTGGAGGTACCCCGCGCAGGAGGTGCGGTGGAAACTAAGGGAGCATAGTAAGGCTCCTGAGGTACTGGGGGAGCTGGAGTACCACCGGTTGCGGGCAATGCTAAATGAACTGGACGACCAGAATAACCCCTGCCATATCGACTGGCTGCAACAGTAGGGGCACCAGAGAAATGACCCAACTTACAAGACCTCTTGGCCTCCCTCTCTCCTCGCTCCCTAGCAAGCATACCATCAATTCGTTTGGCAATATTCACCGCACGCTGATAAGGCACATCCATCTCTATCTCCCTAGCCATACTAGACTGGATAGGTTGAATAAGACCCTTAATAAACCTCCACACTCTCTCCCGAACCGTGGTGACCAAAGCCGGTGCATGTCTGGCCAACCGAGTGTAACTGATGGCATACTCAGATACTGTCATAGAGCCTTGGCACAACCGCTCAAACTCCGCACACCAAGCATTCCTGAGGCTCTGGGGAACAAACTCCGTCATAAACATGTCATAGAACTGTGTCCAAGTCAGCAAGGTAGGCTCGACTGGACTATCTAACTCATATGTACGCCACCAATCATAAGCAGCCCCTCGAAGCTGAAAAGTAGTAAAAAAAACCCCACAAGACTCCACTATGCCCATAGTACGGAGGATGCGATGACACTCCTCCAGAAATCCTAAGGCATCATCTGAAGCTAAGCCACTGAACACTGGGGATCATACTTTTTGAACCTCTCCAACCTGCACTACTTGTCCTCGGAGGCAGCTGACCTGCTCCATGGGAATAACCTCTGGGACCTGTTTCATGGGCACTCGCTGCTCAGGAATGTAGTTTGCGAGAGTATAGGCCCCTCCCCCAGCCTGAGATGTGGCTGCAGCGAGAGGAAGCAACCCCGCCTGAGCCAGAGTGGTGTACATGCTCATAAACTGAGCCAGAGTCTCCTGGAGTGCTGGAGTCGTAGTAGCTATAGTAGGTGTACCAGGTGCCTGTGCTCTAACCTGATCCACCGATGGTGCCTCAACGACAGCATGCGCGGGTGTTGTGGCTACACTTCAGGCGCATCCTCGACCTCTACCCTGGCCCCGACCTATGGGGGTGGCAACAGGGGGTGCGGGTACTTGATCCTCGTGTATAGCATGTCTCCTCATCATCTGTGAGTGAATAGAAGACATAAGTTTGGATTTGGTGTCAAAATATCGCATGACAAGGATTTCAAAAGAAATAAAGAGTTTCCTAAACAGTTACATAGCCCCTCGTAGATAAATACGGACGTTTCCGTATCGATCAATGAGACTCTAAATAACCGGCCTGTGTCCCATGACTCCTATGAACCTAGAGCTCTGATACTAACTTGTCACGACCCTGGTTCACCAATCATGAGCCTGTCATGACGGCACACAGTCTTCGTGACTAGGTAAGCCTAACACAATTCTTGGAATTTATAATCATTTACGAACAACTAAAAATGAAAGCAGAATAACATAGAAATATAATAGGTGCCGCCTGGCATATACACTTTATTATTGCAACTACTGAAAATATAACCTCCAAGACCTGGAACTCACGGGCAAACGCTAAGAGTGTAAAACTGTGGCTCTATCCATCAAGAATATATATACAATCGAAACAAAAAAAGGGAAATAACTAATGTCACTAAGAAAGAGCAGAAGGAGACTCTCCAGATCTGCGGACGCAGCAGATGCATACCTCAAGTCTCCTGAAATAACTCCTTGAACACCGGTAGCGTGCCTGATCAGATGGACATGGATCTGCATAACAAAAAGTGTGCAGAAGAGTAGCATGTGTACACCACGTCGGTACTCAGTAGGTTCCAAGCCTAACCTCGATGGAGTAGTGACGACGAAGGTCAGGGCCTTACCGAGAAAAATAATAATAACAAAATCAAACAGTGTAAAACAGGAGTAAATCTGAAATAACAGCAAAATACGATAG